>MU224238.1:43482-53520 GCA_018584345.1 Thuja plicata
ATTAGATTGAGGGTAGTAAGGAGTAGAAAATCTATGTTGTATATGATATTTCTCCATGAATTTCGTGACTTCTTTGTTCTTAAAAGATGTACCATTATCCGAAACTATCGTTGAAGGAATACCAAATTATGTTATAATATGATTAAGGATAAAATCACAAATGACATCCACAGTAGTAGAGCGGAGAGGGATAGCTTCTACCCATTTCGTAAAATAATCCGTAGCCATGAGAATGTACATATGTCCTTGAGAAGAAGCTGGTGAGATTTTTCCAATAAGGTCAAAACCTCAAATACTAAAAGCCCACGAAGCAATTGGATTGCGAAGCTCGCGAGTAGGAGCATGAATTAAATTACCATTTTGTTGACACTGAGGACACTTTTTGACAAATGTGAAAGAATATTGTTCTATTGTTTGCTAGTAGTATCCCATTCTGAGGAGTTTATTGACTAAAGATTTCCCACCAAAATGTCCCCCACAAGAACCAGAGTGAGCTTCAGCTAAAGCCACAGGTATTTTAGTTTTGTTAAGACATCTTAATAGTAAACCGTTGTAAGAACGTTTATAGAGTATTTCTCCTAAAATAATATAACGGGCCACAAGCTTTCTAATATGATTACGTGTGTTCCGTGTTGCTGATTCTGGGAAAGTATTATCTTTCAAAAAATGAAAAATATGTGAATACCATTCATCTGAATGCAAATTACAACAATCCATAGTAATCTTATTAGAAATTGCAGGGATTTTAAGAGTGTGTATAGTGAATTGAAAGTCTTCCTTGTTATTCTCAAGGCAAATCAGAGAAGCTGCGCTTGCCATGGCATCCGCATGTCGATTATCTTTCCTAGGTAAAGTTTGAATTGTGTAAGAAGAGAATTGTGAAAGAATATCTAGAGCCAAATCTCAATATTGTGCCATCTTTTCGTTCTTAGTTTGATAACCTCCTTTGATTTGTTCGACAATCAATTGTGAATCCCCATAAATTTCTAAGTTTTTAATCTGCAAAGATAAAGCTACCCGTAAACCAGTAATAAGAGCTTCATACTCTGCAATATTGTTAGTACAAGGAAAATTTAATTTATATGACATAGGGATTGGTTTCTTCGTAAGAGGGATCAAGATGATGCCCACCCTAGAACCCGTCTTACATCTAGAGCCATCAAAATATAACTCCCAAATATCATCGTGTTTGATTGCAGTATATTCTCATCAGGGGATTCTACTGAGGTAACAGTTGTATTAAAATAAGGAAAAGGAGCTTCAACTAAATAATCAGTTAAAGCTTGTCCTTTAATTGACTTTTGAAGTATAAAATTGAGATCAAATTCTGTGAGCAACATCACCCATTTTGCTAGTCGACCGAAGAGATCAGTTTTTGAGAAAAGATGTTTTAAGGGATCAAATTTAACAATCACATTGACTTCAACATTGAGTAAATAATGCCGGAGTTTTTGACAGGCATAAACTAAAGCCAAGCATTGTCATTCTAGTTGAGTATACCGTGTTTCATAATCCAACAAGGTTTGACTAATATAGTATACTGGTCTTTCCTTTCCCTCATTATCATGTTGAGCTAACAATGCGCTCATAGCATTAGATGTAGCAGAAGTATATAGATAAAAGGGTTTATTGAATTGAGCAGGTTGTAAGATAGGAGGATTAGAAAGATATTCTTTAAATTGCTCAAAAGACTTCTTGTATTCCTGATTCCAAGAAAAGGTAGTATCTTTTCTGAGTAAAGAAGTAAAAGGAATAGTCCTATCGGCCAAGTTAGAAACAAAGCAACGAATAGATTGTATTTTACCTTGTAAACTGCGTAATTGAGAAATATTCTTAGGAGGAGGCATGTTAACAATAGCATCAATCTTCTCAGTATCAGCTTCTATGCCTCGCTTGGAAATAATGAATCCTAATAATTTTCCAGAATCAACTCCAAAAGCACATTTCTTAGGATTTAACCTCATGTTATAATTCCTAATTCTTTCAAATATTTGTCTTAAAATGAAAACATGATCCTTTCTTTGTATAAATTTTGCCAAGATATCATCCACGTAATCTTCCAAAATCTTATGAATGTAATCATGAAAAATCAAAGTCATGGCACGTTGATAAGTAGCTCCTACATTTCTTAATCCAAAAGGCATCATGACCCAACAGAATGTCCCCCAAGGTGTAATAAATGTGGTTTCAAGTTGATCCTCAACGGGAATAAAGATTTGGTTGTAATAAAAAAATCCATTCATAAAAGATAATAATGCATGACCCGCTGTTGAATCCACAATCATGTCAATATTAGGTAGGGGGAAGTCATCTTTTAAGGATGCTTTGTTTAAGTCATGAAAATCAGTGCACATTCATATTTTCTTTCCTCCTTTAGAAATAGCCACAATATTGGAAATCCATTCAGAATAATCAATTGAACAGATGAATCCTGCACCTAGTAATTTTTCAATTTCATCTTTTACCAGTAAAGAAATGCTCGGATTCATCTTACGAATCTTTTGTTTCACAGGTTTAGCATTGGGCTTAAGGAAAATATTGTGAGTAACAATTTTGGGGTCTATACTTGGCATATCTAAATATGTCCAAGCGAAGATATCTTTATATTCAAGAAAGAGAGAAACCAATTGATCATGCTCATCTTGACTCAGACACTTCCCAATTTTGATTGTCCTTTCAACATCATTCTCATCTACTTGAACGTCAATGGTCTTAGTTATTAATAAGTTACTTTGCGTAGGAGAATCTACTAGTAAAGGTGAAATGTCTGATTCCTCCTATTCTCCGAAATAGGCTTCACTATTGAGGCAATACTATTTTTTTCTTTTATGATGAAATGTAGGTAGATCTTGATAAGCTCCTAAAAATTCAGCAAGAGCTTCATCTTCAGGAAAGATGTCCAATTTAGGCTTTTGATCCATGTCAAGGAGAAGCGGATTAACCAATTTCAAATGTGCACCAAAAATATGATTAACATTAAGAGGAAAAACTGATGGTTGCCTATAAGGATTAAACCCTAACCCATAAGTGTAATCACCACCTTCATTATCCAGGGGTACTTGTATACCTTGTTCGTACTTACCACAACCTTTCCCATTAAATCTAGCTTTCTTGAGTAAATGGTAACCAAAACCGTACCTGTCAGCCATATCGAATTGAGTTAAAGGAGTAGCATATGTCATAATGTCATAGCAATCTGGTTTTATTGTCTCAATTGTTTCATTATGAGAAGAAGCAACAAAGTTACTTTTTAACACCTCAGAAAGCGGAGAAGGAATAAAAACTTGTTTTTCAAACTCAGTTTGGTCTTTCATAAATTCCAGATCCGATACTTTATATTGTCCTATGAAAGTAGGATTGAAATCCAATGTTCCCCAATCGTCTTCCGTCAAGGAAGAAGATGGAATTTCATCTTGTTTAACCTGAAGTGGTTGTTCAGGTTGTTTGACCGGTTGTGTAGGCTCAGGAGTCTTAGCATATTTTGCATTCAGGAAAGGATTTGGTTCATCATCCGCATGTAGTGTGTACATTAGATTGTTGTATATGAACCTAACCTTGCGATGAAGAGTAGAAGGAACCACATGCATAGTATGTAACCAAGGTCTTCCTAATAGAAGGTTATAATCGAGTGGTCCAGGCATAACATGGATAGGAGTAGAAAGAAGCATAGGACCAACTTTAATGGGAAGCATAATAATTCCCAAAGTTTTCTTTGCAATATTATCAAATCCACAAATAGGAATACTATCTAGTTGGATGGTTGTAAGATCGACTTTAATTGCCTTAAGCATATCCATGCTACAAACATTAAGCCCAGATCCATTATCAATCAATGTTCTGCGAATGATACTTTGATTAATGGAGACAACAACCATAAGAGCATCATATTGATTCTGCACCTCGATGGTAGGTAAGTCTTTATCAGAGAAGACAATTGGAGGTACAGAAGGAATAGTATGCATGCACTCCAGAAATGAATTAATGTTCTCTTGATTAGGAGGCCTAGCAGGGAGAGTAGATAAAGCTTTCTGCAATGCCTCATGATATGTAGGAGAAGTTTGAAGTAATTCCCATAGAGATATCTTAGCTAGAGTAGCGCATAACTGTTCCACTATGTCATATTCCTTAAAGGAAGAAGGTAACCTAGGTGCTTGAGGAAGCACGGGCTGAGAAGGAGGTAAATTTGCTGGGACAGTAGGTTGAGGATTATTTCGTGTGCGATAAGCATGCGAAACAGAACCTGTGTTATCAAAGAAATCCAAAGGATCTCTGGGTTTTCCCTTAATGGTGATTCAAGGAGATACTTTTACCGTCATCAAAGGTTTAGGGAATATCACTTTAGGTGTCTCGATGTTGTAGATAGAGGAATATGAAGGTAACCATGCATACACTCTATGGTAAAAGTCAATTGAAGAGGTTGTGGAGGAGGATGAAATAGGAATGGGATCCATGGGGATCTCATTCGAACCATTTTCATTCTCACTTCCATGTACCTCATTAAGGGATCTATCCTTTTGTACAACAAAATCCTCATCAAAGTATTCAAAACAAAAATCATACATGTTGAAAATACTACAAGCATGAAAAATGTAAATGTTTTTGTATTTTTAAAGTGATTTTGTAATTTTTATGAATTTTTTTGAAATATAAATGCAAGAGCATAAAAGAAAGTCTACTTCTATATGCATGCAAAATCTAATATGAAATGTAAATCTAACACCAATGAAAAAGAAAGACTTGTCTATCGCGGGTTCACCAAAATGTAACATATAAAATTTTGGCACATGAGGGACTCCCTAAATGAGATTTGTATAATGTGGTAAAGCGAGATCCTAAGGCCAAATTTTATGTTTTACTACACTTAATTATTATGATAAAATAGCTTGAGGAACATGTAAGAAATAAATGGATAAGATACCTACCTCATAACATAGTAGATCTGGAAAAAAATCATTAAATCTGAGGTTTGTATTGAGTTTCTGGAAAATCTGATAGTTGATCACGTACTGGAACAAAGAGATGAACAAAACCCAAAAATTTTTTTCCATTCCGATGTCGTCTTATGAAAAAGGTCGACCTTGACCCACAAATGTCACCCCTGACCCAATAATGTCGACCCTGACCTACACAGTGTCGACAGAAAATCTGTTTGTGGATCTCGAAAGTTTGCTGAAAAGGGTATCCAAATCTGGTCTCAGATCTGCTGTCCTACGCCTGTAACTCCCGAAAATAGCACCTGCCAATATCTAAAAAGAGGGATTTTGAGGTGGCTATATAGGGTTTTGCATTAGTCAAACCCCCATTTTGGTGATCTCCACCTCCATGAATAGTCGAATATAGAATGTAATGTGTGTGTGTGTATTGATCTCTTGAAAAGAGCTTTTAGACATGCAATATCAAGATCTAATCCTCTAGATTAACAATCCTAACATAACATGGAAATGAGAAAACAATGCATAGATTTGAATATGACAAAGAAAGCATACCAAGCCTCCAAGGCTAAAGCATTCCCATCAAATCACAATCCGTAATTGCTACCCCATGATGATGTCCTTTGAATGTTTGAATGTTGTAGATAGTAGATCTAAAGACAGAGCCTTCTTGCTTCAATGAAAATCCACCATAGTCTTGTCCTCAAAGTGCTTGATTGAAGATGATGATATATGTCCTCCTAGTATTTTCTTCTATATCATCCTCTTGCTTGCTTGCCTCATCATTCCATCATGTAATCTCCCGATTTTGTTTCATGATCAAATGAAGGCAAAAGAGAGTGCTTATATAGAGATTTCAACATAGGCCTCCTAGGGCAATGTGAGGGATCCAAATTCAGATTTCTCCTCGAATCATGGTCCAATCACATTTTCCAACTAAGGAGAAAAAATATTAATTCAAATATTAGAGAAGACACTTCCGCATCCGAACCCGGGGACCTATTTTAAGTTTCGGGCCCCGATAAGCTCCAAATTTGAAAGCGGGGACCACCACCTGGAAAAGGTCTATGTCGACCTCGACCCTGACCTAAGGTTTTAGGTAGGTCACTAGGAAGTTGTAGAAAGGTTTCCAGATCAGCCGGGGACCTAGAAAGGTAGGGGAATGTGCCAGAGTGTTTAAGAAGGCCTAGAGGCCCAGAGAGACAGAGTAGGATGAGGCCCAGGAGGACCAATACATAGATCCTACCTAGAGAGAAGAGCCATGGAGAGAGAAATCCAGGAGAATCCACAAGGTCCTAACCCTAACTTCATCTACACATGTATATTCAAGCATAGATACAAATCTAATATGCCAACCATAATAAATGAGAATGCTAAGTCTATCAAAATGGAAGTGCTTCCGTTTTAAGACGATACATCTATGATAACACCAAGGTCACTTTTTTTTGCCTACCTTAGAGATAACCATAAATGTAAGACCAAATTTGTGAGTTTTAATTGGATGACTGTGTTGTTCCCTACAATAGTACATAGAACCCTTAATGTTTATAGGAGATGTTTAGATTAGAGCACTTGTATCATATATTAGAAGTGAGCATCAAAGGGGACCTACTTCTATAGAATATCATGAATGAGGGAGAAGTTAATTTCTCTTAAATTTAGAGCACAAGATAGAGATTTAGATAAAGTGCTAGAATAATAGATTGGACATATCAATAATCTAGCATTAATGAGTACAATCTTAGGATGTATAAAGGAAGACTATAGAAGACTGAAGAATTCAATTTTAAGACTAGGTAGTGAAGCATTAGGTTATTCTCTGGGTAGGTAGAATGAGCTTGGACAAGAGTTGATGAAAAAAGAACCTCAATCCATCTATAGCTACATAGAATCAACCTCCATAGAAAAAAGGTACATCAGGGCATCCCTTGACAATTAGATCACTTGGGTTCCACTCACATTCCACCATACTCTTCTCTTATACCCCATTCCACATAACCTAGGGAGGAAGGTTGTGGATGCAATAGTAGAACAGAACACATGAGATAATATATTAGAACACAATGAATTATCTCAAGCAAGGTGAGGGAGTGATTGAACAAATGGATTTTAGGCTAGTGACATTTTAATATAAGATGAGGCCTTGATTCTATTGAGGACAATCAAGATGTTTAGTTTGGGGAGTGATGAATCTTAGAACTATTTTTTTCTCTTTGTTTTACTTCTAGTTTTTACTTTCCATGACATTCCACCTGCTCTTAAGACAATATTTGGAACTTTATTATTTATTTTTAACTTACATTGGATGATATATATGTCGTGATGATGAATGAATGTGATTTTGTGTATATTTATAGAATGATATGGGTTTTAATGTTGGTAATAATAGTTAATGTGATAAAATTATTTTGAAGAAGTAACCTACAATAATAGAGCTCAACTACCAACCCATAACTAAATAGTACATAATTGTAGCACATCCATCCCCTATAGCTCATGGATACATTAATCATAAAGAGCATTGGTCATGAGGCAATGGTCATGGAACAACTATCAAGAATGTGGAGCAATTATTGCTATCTCTTATTGATATTGTTAATGAATAATAAATGCAGTAAAAAAGGAAAGAGATATTTTTGGAACAACAAGAATATAGTTCATATGGATGGTGTTTTGTTGTTGCACATTTTTTTTCTTTTTTGATGTAGTATAAGTTTGAGGAGGACTATGATACTCTAGCCTACATTTAATTAGGTATTTATTGTTATTGATGGAAGAATAAGTCTTCTGTCCATAATCATGGGAGGATTGACATTTTTTTTATGATAGTTATTTAGAGTCCAAAATAATCCATCTCTTAGGATTTTGTGTACATATTTGGGAACATGTCAAATTTGATGTTAGTTACCAGTCACAAATTGACAGCTAATAGCTATCAAGAAGTTACCAATTAGTAATTAGATCCAGTTGCAAGAATCCTTGTTGCTCACCATCCTACTATTGCATAGATCCTTGAGAGAAGAATATAAGTAGCACCAAAAGAATGTTGTAAATACTCCTTATCCCGTATTCTTATGTGATCTATAGGCACAACAACCATAGGTCAGGGGTCAACCATACATACAATGATGGATTGTAAGCATAATACAATAAGATTCACTTAGGGAGTAAGTTTGGTTTCACCATTGAATTTTTGTAATTGTTTCTAAAACCTATCCATCAAAGTCATGTTTCTATGCATACCCTAAAATCATTACACCCCATAAGATGACATCCTTTTGCAACATTTTTTTCAAACAATTCACTTTCTTTATATATGCTTTCACATTCAAAAATGTCATGACTTCAAGCTATATGAAAATCAAAGAATGTTAAGATGTGACATTTAAATCATAGTCATTATATAAACTGAAATTGGCTTTTATTACTCTATTCTATTATGATAATCAAGTTTAACCTATTATATATAATATACTATATTAATAATCAAATACAAATATATAATATACTACATTAATAATCAAATACAATTAAAAATTACTAAGTACTAGTCCTAAAGCAATATGAAATATTAAGCTCCTATTTTTATCTGGTAGACTAATATTAAATTAGTATTTGATTTTTTTTAACATTTAATTTTATAGAATATTATAATTTATAGTCCTTATCAATATATCTTTACGATGATTTAACTCTTCTCATAGTATCACTTTTAGTAAATGATTCTTTAACTGAAATTTGGTATTCAAATATTCTAACATAGATTTTTTAAAATATAAATATACCGATTATTATTATTCATTCTTAATAATTTTAAAATATTATTTGTAATATTCCGTTGAAGATTTATGCAAACTAAAGCTTGTCATGTAAATGTTGCTTGCAGGCACAAGGTTGAATTACACGACCTTTACAACTACCTTACCTATGCGTGCCAAACGGGAGCTTTTAGGGAAGTCACCTCACTATATAAACTTTCTTTTCACTGACTGCATCTGCCAGAGATTTAGTGTAGAATATACCTTTAAACTACCAAACCCACCATCATGAAGACCATTTTATCATGCAATCCCTTAGCCTATCTCTGAAACATATAAGCGCCCAGTTGCAAAACTGAGAGCTCTGGATATTTTTTGGGGGTCTTGTCTGTTGCGCATGCATGTGAAATAATTGCATTCTTGTGGATATTTATTTTTTATGAATAGTTCCTCACTGTTAAATTGGATCCTAATTGCTTTATATCACTTCCTTATGTTGTAATCATTACGTCGCTTAAAGTTGAGAGAAAAGTGGTATAATTAGAAAAGTGTTAAAATTGCATACCTTGTGAATCTCAAAAAAAAATGATTGTGAAATGTAAAGAAAATTGTGTTTGCAAAATGATTATGTTACAGGAAAGATTGCAAAGCTTGATACTTAAATGAGTATGATAATTAGCCCACAGTGGTCCCCCTGTGTCTAAAAGCTCTACTGGTTTTGTACAAAATTGTTAGGGCAACCAATGGTGATGTGTGGGTTGAAGTAAACGGGCAACAATATTATCCTACTCAGATTGGTGCATTTGTTTTGACAAAGATGAAAGAATCCGCAGAAGCTTATGTTGGTAAGTTTGTCTTAAATGCAGTCATTACAGTTCTAGCTTACTTCAATGATGCTGAAAAAATTGTTGGGTTGGATGTGAGAAGAATTATCAATGAGCCAACAACAGCTGCACTTTCATTTGGAATAAAGAATAAAGAAGGTTTAATTGTTGTGTATAAAAATGTATTCCCCTGAGTAAATAGTTTGATCTTAATAATAATTTAAACACTTAGGAAATTGGAGAATTAAATTTTAAAGGCACATGCGCAAGAGCCCTAAAACTTGGAAATATTCTTAAAGCATGGTAAATACCCAGCGCTACTTTTCTAACACATATTCAGCTTCTCAAGGCTTTCTTTATGCTCACATACTCATTAGACATCAATCAATTGATTTTCTGTGTTTTGTCAACTCTCCTAACTTTATCATGTTGAGACTGTCATGTCTTTTTGACATCTCCGACACTTGATAACTTCCCAAGTCATGGTGATTGTCCTTGCAATTTGTCCTTTGGTTATGCATGACT
>MU224238.1:65018-77682 GCA_018584345.1 Thuja plicata
TCGTCTTTGGAAGAACTTCTCGAAAACAATCTCATCACGTTGCCTCAAATCACTTCATGTGGTTTTGTATTATTGAGAAACTATTGTGCATATCATAGACATAATGACCATAAAAATTCATATTGTATGGATTTGAGGCATAAAATCCAAGATAATATTGATGATTTCATAATTGAAGTGGAAAATCCTAAGGATTCATCTAATCAAGATTAAGATATTAATCTCAAGCATGATCAAAATCATTAATTCATGTATAGCAATGGTCCACATGTCACCTCTACTTATTCCATCATTCATCCATCTCACAAAGCTTCACAACCAACCTTCCCATCTCCATCAAACAATCAACCTAATGAGGATATTTTCCATGTTGACTATGTTTACCCTCAAGGGCTACCTCTAAAAAAAATCAAGCTAATCTACATCTTGCTGCAAGTCTATTCCATGCTTCCAAGATCAAAAAACCTAAGATTCCATGTGCTTCAATGCCTATCATGCCTATTCCAAATGATCCTCCATCAACCCTTCAAGAATCCCTCATACAAATTAAAGCTCCTACCTTGTTCTTAGAAGTGGCTCCATGTCAAGAGGATAATCCAAAGTATGAAGAAACAAGTCTTACTAATGATCAAGATCAAGATATTATCAAATCCCCTCCAACATTTGACGAAGGTCCCATATCACTAGAGTTTCAGGATGATCCACTCATATCCTTTCTTTTTTTCCAAGAAGATTTCCATCCACCTCAAAAGGTACATATCTCTCCATATCCTAAGAAAGATCAAGATATTCCTTCTATTTCTAATAATATTATTGAAAACCAAAAGAAAAGTTTGCTTCCTTCATTATCCAAAGATCCTTGTCAAGATTGGAGTATCCCATCATCTCCATGTCATACTCCTCCATATTCACCTCAATAAATCATCATTCCTCATCAATTGCTTGACAATAAATCCTCTCAAGCTTCAGTGGGTCCTATCAAAGTTTCTCCAATTAAAGATACTCATGAGCCTATGGGTATAAACATGACTCCTACCGAAGAGAGCCATGTGTTGGCAAGTGTTTAATTCAGGAGTGTTCTGGAACACTTGAGGGTTTTCATTTATGGAAAAAAATCTGGTATGGATGGTCGGTTGGAGTAATACATAGTTTTGGATTTATAGCTTGCAAAATGACCAGGTACAGAAAGTAGAATTACAGAGTATAGCAGTAAAATTTTGGTCAGTGAAGACATCATATGCTAAATGGAGACATGCGAGCTTAGGAGAAGCTATTTTTGGATATGTATGACCTTATTTTTAGGTCACTTATGTTTTGATGTTGAGCACTGTAAGATACAGATAGTTGAAGACATGCAAAGACAAAGTAACTGTGATACAGGGCAGTTGAAAGGCCACGATGATTGAGGGAGTATAATGCGAAGTCCAAATGTGCTATGTTGGATTCAAATTGTGGATTACCTATGTTTTGATAGTGTATGTTCATTGACTTGGTAATTAATTTTTGTATAAGTAGTAATTATTTTTTGTGATGTATTTGGGAGCGACTGGGTAATATATATATATATATATATATATATATATATATATATATATATATGAAGAGATTTTGAGAAGCGAAGTACACGTATGAGTGAAATGAGTGATGGATATGAGATTGTATGGATGTAATGTGAACATATGAGTGGATGCATTGTGATGTTAGAATCAGAGAGATGGTGACGCAAGCTACAACTAGAACTACCTAAGCATAGAACATGCTTGTATTGTTCATTCTTGATAAAACATTGTAACATAATCATATTTACGAGTGTATGAGCAGTGAGCTCAGTATACCTTTGACAGGTTTTTTTATTCCTCTAACAAGGAAATGTGCTAATGTAATATTCAGCTCCTATCTGGGCTAGGTCTTTTAGCAGGGATAAAATAATTTTAGTAAATATTTGTGGGTACCATCCTCACCGGGGTTTTCCCTTGGCCATGGTTTCCTTGACAACAATGCATGGTGTTATGAGTTATGTGTTTTGTTCTTATGTTCTTTTCATTTCAGTAATTATCTAGTTAAGTTGGAATTTATTAAGTTCATGTTTAAAGTGTTGTAATACTCATTCACCCGCCTCTTAGTATTACTTAATCCTAATAATTGGTATCAGAGCTTTTGGCCCTTGGAGAGAAAGTATAACAACTTAAGGGAGATCAAGATGTATTTTCAAAGTTTAGAGGAAAAATTTGAAGCGACAATTGAAGACCTTGATAAGGCTAAAGCAGAGAATGGTGACTTGAAATTCAAATTGAGAAGAGAAGAGGGATTCATCAAGAAACTAAAGGAACATCTTGAACTTTCCAGAAGTTAGAGACAAGATCTTATTCATAAGATAAAAGAGGATTTAGACAATGATACATCATATCAGATAAAACAGCTTGAACAAGAGAAATATACTTTGAAGCTTGATCATGAAACTACTTCCCTTCAGATGGCTAATGAGATTCAACAGGAAAAAGGATGCTAGAAAAAAAATTGAAGAAACCTTAAAAGATGCTAATATTCAGATGGGACAAATGAAGACTGAAATTGATTACTACAAGAACAAATATATGGAATTAGAGAAATATAATTAGATCATAAAAGGAGAACTTGTTGAGGAAAATAAACATATTGAAAAACTTCATATGAGAAGTGATAAGATTAATGAGAAGAGAGATAGACAGAAACCTAAAGGAGACATGATTGGAGTTGGTTTCAATGAATCTGAATGTTCAAAAACTCAGGAAGAAAAATCATAAGTAAAGAATGATGGAGAAAGAACTACCCTTGAAGAACCTAAAGAATAGATCAGACATTTCAAAGGTAGATGCTTTGGATGCAATAAAATGTGACACATGAAGAGAGACTCTAGAAGTTAAATTCCTTGCAAATCCTTTGATGGCTATTGCAAAAATTGTCATGCATATGGACACAAGAAAGAAGAATGCAGGAAGCTTGATCAATCTAGAATCAAAGATTACATTAGGGAAGAAACAACAACTAAGATCACATGTTACAAATGCAATAAATTTGGGCACATTGCAAAGTATTGTAAGTTGCAGGTTAATCAGAATAGACCACCTCATGCATGCTACATATTTAACAATCCAGGACATATAAAAATGTTTTGTAGGTACAATGGAACTGATAATAGGAGAGGACCACCGCCTATGGTTATAAAGAAGAATATTGGTGATACTAGTAAGAGTCATGCATAATACATGGATGAATTCAAGAGTCATTTCAGAAAACCAGAAGATGAAAACAATGGTAAGGTATGAAAGGTAAAAGAAACAAGTGAGGTATTGGTTCAGGGAGAGTGAGTAGATGCTACTGAGTCTTCACCTAATACAGACATTGCTACATCAACCTAGATGGCCAAGCATGCACTTAGGGGGAGCATTGGAAGAAAACATCATAGATCTATCTATCCCCTGGTTATCAGGAGTGAGCTCTTGCGAGCTTAGTAAGAGTATGTGGAGATGGTGTGAAACATATATTTGTGATCGCATGGTTTTACAAATCTATATGTTGTGATCGCCAGATTGTTAATCAACTGGATTATGTGTAGAGATGAGTTTATTGGGAACTATGTCTTTTTTTTACACATCGAAGTATAAGGTCAATCGAAAGAACTTATTTAAAAACCATTCGAAGAACATACCCTAAGGAGAATAAAGATTAGAGAAAAGGAAGAAAAGAAGCAAGTGCATTGAGCATTTGATTGATGCAAAAATTCACAAATCAATAGATAAAAGGTATTTAGATCTTTTTCAAAGCTTTGGTTATGGATACTCTATTGATTTTTGATGACGCTGAAAGGCCTAAGTATAAGTTTAAGAAACACCCATTCAAATCAACTAAGGATGATCCCAAAGGTGCAATTTTGCAAATACCCTACAAAGTTCTACATGTCAAAGACATATGGGCTTACATTCACTATAAGTATGAGTCTCTGGGAGACTTTGAGATCTATAAAGAGATGAAAGACACGATTGGAGAAGATGGTAAGATGAAATACGAGTTCACACATCTTGAGAACCTTAGTATCATGTGGATAACTGAGCTTTACAAATTTGACGAAGAGGAATGGATTAAGATCATTCTGAGAAGAGTTCACGACCAGTTCATTTGGCTTGGAGATCAGCCTATGAAGATTTGTAGTGACTTAATTCATAGTATAACAAGTTTGGATAACTCTGGTGTTATCCCTTTTACAGAGAAGAACACAAAGAAACAAGTGGAAACCCTGACACATTCGCGATGAGATAAGAGAGTGATGACAGTTAATGATATATTTCAGCAAGATGTTAGATTGATTTAAATGATTATAGGTTATAAACTTCATTACAACAGTCGACCTAACTCAGTATCAACACGAGTGATTTTGATGGCATATAAAATGGTGAAGGGAAACGTTAAATATAACCTTTGTGAAGTACTTGCACAACAATTATTGGAGAACGTGAGGCAAATAAAGAAGGATAAGTTGAAGGCATTCAAGTTTGGGTCTCTATTAATACACGTGTATATTCATATTGTGCACAAATTCCCTGGTATGCACCCTAGAGCTTGGAAGGACAGTGAACCCACTGGAATTCAGATCACACAGAGCTATAGAAGACAAAATAGTACATGGGTTGATGGTGAGTTATTTGGGATGATCAAAATCTTGCAGAGATAGATGAAGGAAAGAGAAAGTATCCCTGAGGCATTGGTAGAGAAGTATACAGATTCAATCTATTTCATGGTTGAAACTAGTTGTGTTTTCTTTGAGGCAGTGCAACCTAGGATGAAGTGGTGTTATCCTCTGGGATATGAAGTCAGTTCCGAGGTCTTAACTATGGAAGTTGAACACATTCTATCCTGAAAAATTGATCCATCTAAAGAAAGATGGGGTACCTATGAAGAGAAGCTAGTGAAGATAAGGGAAGAATAGACTAGAGGTGTAAGGAAGAGGAAAGTAGAAAACTTGGCAGATGATCTAGCAGCCAAGACTGGTATAAAAAAAGAGTAGATGAAATGGAAGAGAATGAAGAATAGAAAGTGAGAGAAGTTGAAGCAGTGAAGGAAACAATAGATAAAGTTGAAGAGAAAGAAGAAACTCATGCATCTTTTTCTTCATCTTTATTTTTGGAAAGTGGAGATAAGACTCTAAACACTGATGTTGAGAGTATGGATGAGGATGCATTGATGAAGCTATCGTTCATCGCATTTTCTAAAGCAAAAGAGAGATCTGATCAGAAAGGTGAGAAGAAGACAAGGGTAATGGAAAGAGAAGTTGATACTGTCAACAAACTCTAACCTATACCTTTTTCTTTCTAACAAAAGGATAGTGTAGATAATTTTAACAAAGTATTGGATAACTTTGACAATCACTATGATTCCTTGGTGAAGATCACTAAAGAGAAAGCAGAGAAGAAGTACCTTGAGAAGAAGTTGGAAGAAATATGCAATTCTATCTCATGGGACTTGGGAATATTGAGAAAAACTATATCTGAGGCAAAGAGTTGTGTACATCACATGGAAGAAAGTTATACAGTTACTATAAATCCTGTCAGACATCTCAAAAACATTGAGAATATAATAGAAAAAGACAGACTAGCTTTGGACAAGATGATGGACACTTATGACATCTCTTCACACTCTATATTGGAGTTAGACTGAGAAGTTTCTAGGATATTGGACAAAATAAGTGTTTTGGATACAAAGAAAAGGAGAGTTCTGGGAAGATTTGGTATGTTGAAGAGTTTAATCACTCCTAAGTTATCAACTCTTGAGACACATCTTTCTGATATGGAGAAGACAACGCAGGCCCTCACCGAACATATGCCTACCAAGCTAAAGGAAACAAAGATATCTTATTTTTCACTAAAAGGGATGATTCATGTGAGTTATATAATGGTGAAGACTTGGTCAGAGGAAGTAAAGATCTTGGAGAGCTCCTTCCGAAATGTGCTAAAGATAGTATAATTTTTGGTAAATAGTGGCACAATTTTGTTATGTGTTCTACATTTTTGTATACCTTTTCCATTGATGTCAAAGGGGGAGAAGAGTAGATATGATAAATATACAGAGAAGAAATAGAGGAGAGTAAAATATGTAGATGAGATAAAGAAGGACAATGTATATTCTTTTTGTATTGACACTTAGAACTATTTTTCACTAAGTGTTGCCATCAATGCCAAAGGGAGAGATTATTAGAAAGTGGTTAATTAAGGAGTGTTCTGGAGTACTTGAGGGTTGTCATTTATGTAAACACATATGGTATGGATGGTCGCTTGGAGTAATACATAGTTTTGGAGTTATAGCTTGCAAAATGACTAAGTACAGAAAGCAGAATTACAGAGTATAACAGTACAATTTTGGTCAGTGAAGACAGTATATGATGAATGGAGACATGCGAGCTTATGAGAATATATTTTGGGATATGTATGACCTTTTGTTAAGGTCTCTTATGTTTTGATGTTGAGCACAGTAAGATACAGATAGTTGAAGACATGTGAAGACAGAGTAACAGTGATATAGGGTAGTTGAAAGGTCACGATGATTGAGGGACACAAGGTCTTCACTAAAGGGGAAATACACTATCATGTGCATTCATATTGGGGGCTTTAAAATGGTAAAAAAAGGGGCAATATATTTCCTAAATAGGGAGAGGGGTTCGTTTGGGTTGGGGGTGGGGGTGGGGGTGGGGGTGGGGGTTTATATAGCAAAACATGAATGGGTGGTATTGGATAGGGTGAAAAAAGGGAGTTTGAGGATTTTTTTTTTTTAAATAGGGGGATTCATTAGTATGCCATGAACACATGTTCTATGATTTAGGTTCATTAAGTGAAGCCCTTGTGTTGAGGGATGAGAAACATGAAGTAATGAAACATGGAATAAAATAATTATACCTAGAATTAGGTCTAGATCTAGAATCTGATGAAGACTTACTCACATCCAAGAAAAAGGCTAAGCCTCTTAGAAGCCTAGGAAAATAAAAGGAATTATCTTTCCCTACAAAGTTTGAGGAAGGCATACCACTAAAGGATAAATGAGATGTTCTTTTGAAGGAAGGATTGGAAAATAATGAGTTAAAAGAAAAACTCCAAAGTATAAAGGAATTATAGGAGCAATTAAAACAATATCAGTTGAAAATGTTGGGATTGGAAGGTAAGGTTAATGATTTGAAGATGTAGTTATAAGTTTATTAGCAATTGTAAAGAAGAAAATAGAGGGTGTTTAGATAGGGTTTTGAACAATAGAGATTTGCACATAAAAGATACCCCACGCATCCATTAACCATATTACATTTAATTGTAATTGATAAGGTGTGTAAATCTGGAAATAATTGTGAAGGGAAATGGAATAAAATACTTACCTCTGAAAAAGAACCTTCTAAAAACCCAGTCACATGGTCTCAGAAACTATTGATTTCTCATATCCTTAACTGAAACTACAAGATCTAAAAAACCTAGAAATTGTTTTCCATTCTGACACAGTTGTAGTTTGTACCCTCAAGTCAATGTCAACCTTGACCCAAAATTTCCAATTGTGACCTAGGGTAGAATCAACCTAAAAAGTCTCAAACTAAAAATCTATTTTCGGATCCTGAAAGTTTTTCGAAAAGGGTATCTGAATTTGCACTTTGATCTTCTGTTCTGAACCTCTACCTACAAGGAAAATGGTTTGTTTGTTGGGGGGGGGAGGGGTTTGCCTTGGTCAAACCCCAGTTTTTGAATTAACCTTATAATCGAATTAAAATTGCATAAGTAAACAAAGTAAATAAACAAATTCACCTTGCTTGTAAAGAAGCCCTTGTGGTGGATTCAAATCCTTGGATCCACACGTATGTATGCACCAAATGTATGTAGAATGTAGAATGTAGGATGCCTCAAATCAATTGCACGTAGATATTCAACACCAATCTTGAATGGATCTTGGAATAGGAAGAAGCTTGGAGGAATGTGGGTGGAGAAATCTTCAACAAGAGAGCTCCATAGAGCTTTGAATCCTCCAATGGATACCAATGGATCTCCTTGATGAATTGGATGCTCAAATGCTTGAATGATTGAGAATAGATGCTTGCTTTAAATCTTGCTTTTTATCTTGTCTCTTCAAGTCTTGAGCGCTTGTGATTATGCTTGATGACGGTTATCAAGTCTTGGATTGTTAGAGAAAATGAGAGGAGATGGATTATTTATATAAAAATCTAGGGCACAATCTTCTAGAGAGGCTTACATAGGAGAATTAAATTCTCATTAGACCTATACCGAAACAGCCAACCCAGAAGCAGGAATTAAACTTTTTCGAAGCCCGAGATCTGAAAATCCTGGAAATATGGAATTTGAACTCTAGGTTAGAAAAAGGTCGATTCTAACCTAGGTCAAGGTCAAGGTCGACCTTGACCCAAAAATGCTGACCTTGAACCTGAGGCCAAAATCCTAGTTTGCAGTTCAGGATGCCAGAAATAAGCTGGAAAAAGTGGGAAATAGGGCGAAATAGGGGAAAAAACTAGATCCAAGTCAAAGACCCATTCAAGGCACTTGACATGACCCCAAACCACTTACTCAGAAGGATAAACTAGTTTATAATGGAAGTGCTTCCATTTTCTGACTATACAACAACAAGAAAAAATACTAGATCTATTGGCACAATAGGCACAAGTCAATATGCAAAAGAATGACCTTTCCGTGAAAAACCCCAACTCCAACTTCATTACCTCTTGGATTATAATTGATTAATGAAATGGAGGAAATTTATCAATTTAAATAGGAATGTGATAAACAAATAAAATAAATAAAGCCAAAATGTGAAAATGAAATTGAAGAAAAGAACATAGAAATTAAGAAATTGATAGTTAGAATTGAAAAATTAATTGATATGACAACTCAACTAATAAATTTTAGACCTTCTACTAGAGTTTATGCTTTGTATTTAAAGGAGAAATTCTTAAGTTTTCAATTTAGTTAGCTGATTAGTGATCTTCGGGCTTATCTATTGTAACATATAAAATTTTGGCACATGAGGGACTCCCTAAATGAGATTTGTATAATGTGGTAAAGCGAGATCCTAAGGCCAAATTTTATGTTTTATTACACTTAATTATTATGATAAAATAGCTTGAGGAACATGTAAGAAATAAATGGATAAGATAGCTACCTCATAACATAGTAGATCTGGAAAAACTCATTTTCTAAGGTTTGTATTAAGTTTCTGGAAAATCTGATAGTTGATCCCAAACCGAAACACAGAGACGAACAAAACCCAGAAATCTTTTTCTGTTCTGATGTCGTCTTATGAAAAAGGTTGACCTTGACCCACAAATGTCACCCCTGACACAATAATGTCGACCCTGACCTGCACAGTGTCAACAGAAAATCTGTTTGCGGATCTCAGAAGTTCGCTGAAAAGGGTATCCAAATTTGGTCTTAGATATGTTGTCCTGCGCCTCTAACTTTGGAAATCAACACCTGTAAATATCTAAAAAGAGGGATTTTGGGGTGGCTATATAGGGTTTTTCCTTAGTCAAACCCCCATTTTGGTGATCTCGACCTCCACAAATAGCCGAATATAGAATGTAATGTGTGTGTGTATTTATCTCTTAAAAAGAGCTTTTAGACATGCAATATCAAGATCTAATCCTCTAGATTAACAATCCTAACATAACATGGAAATGAGACAGCAATGCATAGATTTGAATATGACAAAGAAAGCATACCAAGCCCCTAAGGCTAAATTATTCCCATCAACTCACAATCCGTAATTGCTACCCCATGATGATATCCTTTGAATGTTTGAATGTTGTGAATAGTAGATCTAAAGAGAGAGCCTTCTTGCTTCAATGAAAATCCACCATAGTCTTGCCCTCAAAGTGCTTGATTGAAGATGATGATATATGTCCTCCTAGTATGTTCTTCTATATCATCCTCTTGCTTGCTTGCCCCATCATTCCATCATGTAATCTCCCAATTTTGTTTCATGATCAAATGAAGCCAAAAGAGAGTGCTTATATAGAGATTTCAACATAGGCCTCCTATGGCAATGTGAGGGATCCAAATTCAGATTTCTCCTTGAATCATTGTCCAATCACATTTTCCAACTAAGGAGAAAACATATTAATTCAAATATCTGAGAAGACACTTCCGCATCCGAACCCGGGGACATATTTGAAGTTCTGGGCCCCGATAAGCTCCAGATTTGAAAGCGGGGACCACCACCTGGAAAAGGTCTATGTCAACCTCGACCCTGACCTAGGTCAAGGTCAACCTCAACCCTGACCTGAGGTTTCAGGTAGGTCACTAGGAAGTTGCAGAAATGTTTCCAGATCAGCCGAGGACCTAGAAAGGTAGGGGAATGTGCCAGAGTGTTTAAGAAGGCCTAGAGGCCCAGAGAGAGTGTAGGATGAGGCCCAGGAGGACCAATACATAGATCCTACCTAGAGAGAAGAGCCATGGAGAGAGAAATATAGGAGAATCGACAAGGTCCTAACCCTAACTTCATCTACACATGTATAATCAAGCACAGATGCAAATCTAATATGCCAACCATACTAAATGAGGGTGCTAAGTCTATCAAAATGGAAGTGCTTCCATTTTAAGACGATACATCTATGATAACACCAAGGTCACTTTTTTTTGCCTATCTTAGAGATACCCATAAATGTAAGACCAAATTTGTGAGTTTTAATTGGATGAATGGGTTGTTCCCTACAATAGTACATAGAACCCTTAATGTTTATAGGAGATGTTTAGATTAGAGCACTTGTATCATATATTAGAAGTGAGCATCAAAGGGGACCTACTTCTATAGGAATATCATGAATGAGGGAGAAGTTAATTTCTCTTAAATTTAGAGCACAAGATAGAGATTTAGATAGTGTGGTAGAATAATAGATTGGACATATCAATAATCTAGCATTAATGAGTACAATCTTAGGATGTATAAAGGAAGACTATAGAAGACTGAAGAATTCAATTTTAAGACTAGGTAGGGAAGCATTAGGTTTTTCTCAGGGAGCTTGGACAAGAGTTGATGAAAAAAGAACCTCACTCCATCTATAGCTACATAGAATCAACCTCCATAGAAAAAAGCTACATCAGGGCATCCCTTGACAATTAGATCACTTGGGTTCCACTCACATTCCACCAAACTCTTCTCTTATACCCCATTCCACATAAGCTAGGGAGGAAGGTTGTGGATGCAATAGTAGAACACAACACATGAGATAATATATTAGAACATAATGAATTATCTAAAGCAAGGTGAGGGAGTGATTGAACAAATGGATTTTAGGTTAGCAACATTTTAATATAAGATTAGGCCTTGATTTTATTGAGGACAATCGAGATGTTTAGTTTGGGGAGTGATGAATCTTAGAACTATTTTTTTTCTCTTTGTTTTACTTCTAGTTTTTACTTTCCATTACATTTCACATGCTCTTAATACAATATTTGGAACTTTATTATTTATTTTTAACTTACATTGGATGATATATATGTCATGATGATGAATGAATGTGATTTTGTGTATATTTATAGAATGTTATGGGTTTTAATGTTGGTAATAATAGTTAATGTGATAAAATTATTTTGAAGAACTAACCTACAATAATAGAGCTCAACTACTGGAAAGTGGAAAATGGCAAGCGAAAAACCAAAGTTTGTGAACGTGCAAAAAAAACCTTTTATCAAAGAAGTCAAAATAGGATGCTCTAATCTAGGTTTCAATTCAAAGAAGGAGGCAGCAGTTGATACCAGTGATACTGGTTTCTTTGGATACTGCTTCAACTATTGGCTATACGGGCATAAAAAGGTTGACTGTCGCCAAAGGAATGTAAGTGCCCATCCAAATTATGATCATTTGAAACCTTTCATTACAGAGCAAAAAAGAAGAAGTTTGGATGTAGATAAGCTATCTAATGATGCCCTGATTAACAAAGAAAAAGATTTTTGGGTAACTAAGCTTCCTGTGGAAGCTAGTGCTTCCACAGTAAGCGAATTCAAGGAATGCGACAGCATCCAGTTACCTAAAATCTTCACTGCCAGCAATTTGGATGGGCAAATCAATAGGTTTGCGAAAACGAAGTATGCCTTGCAGAAATTGGGCTTTCCTGGGAACGAAAGGACCCCAAAATCCAGATTTGAATCAGTCAAACACTCCAGTGACCCCCATTCTGCCTTGGGAAGAGGTGGATTTTTTTTGTCCCAGGAGGTTCCCAGGAAGGCCAGGTCAAAAGAATACGAATGGCAAGTAGTTAAAAGGTATAAGAAGGCAAGATCACAAAATGTGGAAAGAGTTGAGATTCCTCTATGGAATTCATTTGATCTACTAAGGAAAATGGAGAATGCCCTAATCAAAAGCCATTATTCCCCCCCTCATAGATGCCCTGGGGCTTTGGGTGTCTGATGCTGAATGTGGACCTCTCGATTCAACACAAACGCAACATAGTCCTTACACAATCAAAGAATTCGCAAAGACAAACATGAATTGTTTGCTCTACGAAGGTGATTGAAGCGACCTGTTGCTTCCTAATTAGGTGTGATTACTGCAGTTTACCCTCAGAACGAGAGCCAACAACCTGACCATCTCTAATACGGAGGATTTTATAGTGCAAGTAGATGAAGAAAAGCTATTGATTATGAGAAATATGCAT
>MU224238.1:126297-278484 GCA_018584345.1 Thuja plicata
TATATATATATATATGAAGAGATTTTGAGAAGCAAAGTATGAGTATGAGTGAAGTGAGTGATGGATATGAGATTGTATGGATATAATGTGAACATATGAGTGGATGCATTGTGATGTTAGAATCAAACAGATGGTGATGCGAGCTACAACTGGAACTACCTAAGCATAGAAGATGCTTGTATTGTTCATTCTTGATAAAGCATTATATCATAATCATATTTATGATTGTATGAGTAGTGAGCTTATTATACCTTTAACAAGGTTTTGTATTCCTCTAACAAGGAAATGTGCTAATGTAATATTCATCTCCTAATAGGGCTAGGTCTCCTAATAGGGACACAATACTTTTAGTACATATTTGTGGGTACCATCCCCACTAGGATTTTCCCTTGGCCAGGATTTCCTTGACAACAATTCATGGTGTTATGAGTTATGTGTTTTGTGCTTATGTTCTTTTCATTTCAGTAATTATCTAGTTAAGTTAGAATTTATTAAGTTCATTTTTAAAGTGTTGTAATGGTCAATCACCTCCCTCCCAGTATTACTTAATCCTAACACCTTGGCCATGAAACTCACTATAAAGATGTTGATATACATTTCACACCTTATATCCATCCATTTAAACACAAGCATCTACCTTCACCATTATCCAAATCTATTCTTGGTCCCTATGTCCCAAAGCTAAAAACCTTCAAACCTTCCATCTATATTGGGTTCTTATGTTTGTTTATTCACTATGCCTATCAATCCTATCTTTCCATCCACTTACCCTATCTCCTATAAATATCTACAAAGACATGCATCCTTGAACCCTCCATATCAACTCATCTACATGAACCAACTATATCAGCCTTATTCATCTACAATTCCCAAGTCTTTTGGAAGCAATTTAGATGTCAAACAAAGAAATTAGAAATCCTAGAATCCACTTACATGTGAAGATCACCATGTCCAGTCTAATCGACATGTGAATACAAATCAAAAAGAGATACCAAACAGACCACAAATGTCCAACAAGAAAATAAGAAAATCAAAGACAATGTGGGTTCCAAAATCCCTCATTGAAGAAGTGCACGTTAAAGCATCCAAAAGAAAAGAAAATTCAAAATCTATGTGGATTCCCAAGTCATTCTTAAAAGACTTGAACACAAAAGACAAATCAAAGTTGACATCCAAGCTTCTAAAGGCTTCCACTCCATCTTCTTCCAAACATATCCCTTCACTTCCTACATCCAAGATTCAAGTTGTTCCACTCACTTTTCCTCCATCATTCTGCCATACTTTCAATATGTGTGTCATTGTTGATCTTGTCACCCTATCCATCTACCCCTATGAAAACCTTTCAATACCCTATCTAGTATCCAATACCTACACATGCTTTTTATCCTCCTACTTATTATCCTTCCATTTCCTTTAGCCAATCTACTACATAAATAGTTAGTCACCATATACCTTATCCTCAGTCATATTCCCTTATCACTACCCTATTAGTATCTTTGAGCATACTTTCAGCGGCCTTGGCCCATCATATCATATCCTTTAAAGGAGCATTATCCAAAGAGAAAGAAGCTTAAGTTCCTCCATAAAATCAAAAAGAAAAAAAAAAGTTGAAAAAGAGAAAAAGTGCCTTGGTGAAAACCTGGTAAACAAGCACCTTGGTAGCAAAAATAAAGAGAAATAAATTCATCCTATGGTGAAAAACACTTCTTGTGGGGCCTTGGACAAGTACCATGATGAAAAACTGGAAAGCATGTGTCATGTGTAACTTCTTCCTCTTGCGCTCTCTCTTAGAGGCAAGTTTCTTCCACACTGCCCTATCCATCATATCCTCCATCATGTAGCTATGCTATTTGCATTCATACTCCTCTTACACCTTTGATCTTGACAAGGTTGAACATATCCATGAGCATCAGGTATCATGATCTTTCTTATCCCAAGCCAATACTCATTATCCATAAAAATCCTTGCACTAATCTCAAAGAATTCACTTATACCTCCATCATCCCTTATCCTGATTGCACTTTCCTATGAGTATCCTCTCTAAATTGAGCCCTTGTTCTTGATCAAAAGGAAGAACAAAAAATGAAAAACAAGTTCTTAGAACTCTCTTGACATGTCCACTCTTTTGGACCACATCCTTTTCATGACATCAGGTTATTATCCTATATGTTATCTAGAACCACTTCATGAGCCTATGTTTCTATATTATTTTTCCCTATCTTGGGTAATCTTGAGAATACGGTCCTTGAAGGTTACATTCCCTTGGTTGATCCATCATTGCCTATCCACTTCTGATTCATTAGTTTTCATATCCATCTGTAATTCCTTACAGCTTGCTAGACATTGGGGGCAAACCAATGTGATCATGCTTGAGAATTGGTAATCTTTAAAAAATCCAAAAACATTTTAAAATCTTTATAAATCTAATTTTTTTTTTAAAATCTCTAAAAATCCCCCCAAAAAATCTAAATATCTTTAAAAAATCCAAACAAAAATCGTAAAATTCAAAAAAATAAAAAATTTGTTAAATCTGCATCTATCCTCATCACTTGTAAATATTTTGTATATCCTTTGCATCCTTGCATGTCTCAGTCATTTTTGTATCCTATCATCATAGCTTGGAGCTAGTCCACTGAGTGTAGTCAACCACATTACCTATCAAATATCAAATGTTATGCCGCTATACAACGATATTTTTTCAACACCCCACGAGCTTAAACGAACAATGTTTCTCAACACTAATCAAACAAAAAATGATTAGAAAACAAAAACAATCATACACAATCAACTAATGGTGTTTCTCAACACTACCTATCATGGATAGCATGGTTATAATTTTTTTTATCATGTCTTCCGAATGATTCTATGATGTATTCATACTAGAGAAACAAGGATAGGGGCATGATATTTTCTTTGTATGCTATGTATTATCATTGATTATTGATTGTCATATTTCCTGAGAAATTTTGGTAGTCACTGGACTAGAAGATCAAAGAAGGAATATGACATTTTCTTTGTTTGTTGCTTATGATTTAATTCATAATAGTGTGAAAATTTGTCTTAGGACATGATCACCAAAGAATCATTGATAAAATTTGCATAAGAAAAGGATTAATCCTTGTTTGTTAATCCATGAAGGCATTATTCATATCATCATGGTCACCTAAGTACCTATGGTGGTTGTACTTGCTTGCAACTAACACCTAAAAACTAATAGCTCTATGATGATAAAAATAACAGAAAAAGAAGAACAAAAGAATGACACTCACGAAAGATGGCATCTCATTGTTGGGGCATTGATTTCATTCTTGCATTCACCCGAATTGATTAAAAACACCTCACAGAGGGAAATCTATCTTCAACATGGATGAGTATCACATCTAATATCCTTAAATCTATCATCATGGTTGATCATTATTTTTGCAACATTGCTATCAAGAGCTCAATCAAAATGGATTCTAAATCAACCTTCTTCATCATCACTATCAATCAAATCTTCTCAATCAATTCAACATTTTCTCAAATAATTATCCAACATCATTCAATTTTCTTCTATCGCATTTTTATCTCGCTCCCAAGGGGGCATCATAATCAACATATTCTTGCATCTGGATCATTAAACAACTTTGTTATCAAATTTTTGTCATTAAATCAATCATCAAACCGAATCTAGCAACAATCATTGATCATATCAAAGATCTTGTCTAATCATGGAAAAAAGAGAAATTTTCCAAGTGGTGAAAACCTGGTAAACATTTGTCACTTGTAATCATTGCTTCATATGTCAATATATTGCTTGCAATTGGATAATATTCAAGTTATCCTTTGGTCACTTTCATGACATCAACTAGGCCTAAGCTATCCAATGTTCTACTTTCCTTTCCTGAGATTTGTTTATATTTGATTCTTATGAGGATTGTACTTTACTAGGGGCATATCTCCCCTAGCAATGTCAATAGTCAAGTGCATTTTGTCAATCAGGGGTTGGTCTGCTAAACTTTGTCAACCTAGGTCATTGTCTAGGAAATTTTACCACTGAGATAAAACGTTATTTCTTAATACTCGCCCAAAACAGTCATTATCACTATAAAATACAAAGGTGTTTCTTAAACACCACCTGCCTTTAATAGACACCACACTAGTGTTTTTCAACAATTTAATCAATAGTGTTTTTTAACACTTTGTCAGATTACAATTAACACTAAACCTGATAAAAAATGTGTTTTCTACACCACTACACTCGTCAGGACACAAATGAAAACTCTATAGATTAAACGAATAACACTTAATTTATGATTGATAAATTCTATGGCTAAAAAAAATTAATCAAAGGTGTTCCTAAACACCAGTAATCACGAACAAAATTCTCTTGATTTGTATTTGTCATGCCACTTTGAAGTGTCTAGATGATGTCTTTAGACTAGAGACATAGGAAGAAATCATGAATTTGATTTGTTTGATGTCTATGGTTCTCAAATTTTTGTTTTTATACCCTCTGTGTAACTCCGTTATGTCTACAAAATGAATAGAGAAGAAATGACAATGGTCATAACATTTTCTTTGTTTTCTACATGTGGTGATTGTTTTAATGATACTCAATCTTTCACATAATCTGGGTGTCTATGGTAAGAGCCTCCATCATAATTAGAAAGCCACATATATCTCAACCCTCTTTATCTGAAAGATATGGTGAAGTTGGACCATTCTCCTTGTCTATTTGTTTGTATAAAAACAACTTCTTAGTAAGGTGTATGCAATATTATGTGCCCAAGGATATGAACATTAATAAAGGGTCATGTGGGTTATATATCATATATTGCACACGAATAGAAGAATTTTCTTACATCAAAAGGAAAAAAATGACAAGTCATCCTAGCCTCTACGCCTTGATGCTTAGTTTATTTCTGACATTGCATCTGATTAAGGCAGTACTCATATTTTCATGATGGATGAAATCTATCAATGAAGCTTGTACTAGTCAATGGTGTATGTTAAACAAACACTCTATGATGATAAATGCTATTGTGAAATGATGAGTGATAGTCCTAGAAGTCTTAATATGGTTGCATTCATGATTCATATTAATACTTAAGCTTGCACCATTACTTGGGCTTAGAAGGATTTCCTATCACAACCAAATCCAAGTTTGACTACTTAATCTACTAACCAATTACTCTATTCAATAATATATATTTGTGATTTCATATTCATCTCATCTTGGCATAAGCATTTGCATATATTTTGCATGAGCATCATGAACAAAATAAAAACATACATATCATAACACATCATCAATACTTTTCTTACAGTGAAATCAGAAAGAAATAAGGCATTCATACATCCATAGGTGCATCCATACATTTATATGCATAAGGAAACTTACAAAAACATACATGTGCATCTCCATATAGAATCATCCCATACATCTATATATTAGTAAAAGGTAAAAGAATACAATGAAGTCATCACATGAATACCATCAATATCATCACAAAGACCAAGTACATCATAAAGAACAAATCAACCTAAGCATTTATCAAGTGAAGAAGATAAAGAGATAACAAAAACATATCAGCATCAAAAGGTGATATCTCATATATATGTTATATATGTTAGTGGATAACATATCAATATGGCAGAAAGAATGTATTAGAATCATGGAGTACATATCCAGCGATCACTAGTGGATTAGTATAAAAAATATCAATAAGATGACAAGTATCAAGTCTGACTCCCTCCCTCGGCCTGATCACGAGGGGGAGGAGGTGGATCATCTACTCGGGTAGTAAATGGTGGCAGCATGGCTCCCTCTGACTGCTGAGCAATAGTGGGTTATAATGGTGCTCTCTAACCCTTTGGAATGGACACAAAATATAAGGAAAATTAGTATGTTTCCCTTTGTCCCTAGTGTGTTGTAGTACGATCTTACTGGTCTCTCTCAACTCTCATAATATCCAAATGATGATCTCTCTAAGATCTCATCATATCTAGCTGCCTGTCTCTATCTACTAGAAGAGTATCTAAGGTAGTAATGCAAGCCCTCAACTGCTCTCTCCCCCTCTCACACTGAGATAAAGGATCTGTGTCTCTACCTCTCTCTGGGAGGATCCTGTGGGGGAGGTCTTCCACTACCACTCGTCTCACCAATTTTTCTCTGTCCTACTGGTTTCTGTTGCTGATGTCTAGGTAATAATGGACCAGGATCTCTTCAAGGAGAAATAAATCTCACTTGGGTGCACCTACCCTCATCTCCTCCCCTACCACCTCTTTTATTGCCATCATTACCTCTATTATCCCTATCATGCCTCTGACCTCTATCCGTAGGAGGACCCCTACTACCTCTATCACTTCTACCACCTCCATCTCTCCCACCGCTTCCATCTCTCCCACCACCCCTATATGCTCTCCCTCTGTCTCTAGTAGGACCATCATCAACAGGATCATAATCTAATGCCTCCTCTATCCTTGATGCTATCTCCTTAGGAGAGGTAAAGTGTGGGAAAGGGTGTTGATCTAGATCATCTTTGTACTCATCTGTGATCCCTCCATCAGCTATCTTAGGAAAATAATCCCCACCAACTAGAACCATATGTGCAATCTTGTGAAGGGAAGTCTCATATGATAATATGGCACACCACTGTGCCTCTTCATCATGAATGTGCACATATATAGCCTGATCCTAAGGAACACCCTATACTCAGCCAAACTGTTTGAATACAAGTATGCCAATAAAGCACTCAATAATATATTATGTAGGTCAATGAGGTATCTTCTCTAGTAAAAGTAATGCATATGTCACTGATCTGAAGCCCACTCCTCACGATCAATATATGGTCACCACTCAACCTTAGTAATATCATCCAAAAGACATCTCCAGTATTCCAACTTACCCAGATGGGACTGCTGGATATATCTTAAATACATATATACATATGGATCCTCGTGATCCCATTGTCTATCTACTATTGACCACGTCACTCAAATATGGTCCCAAGGCCATATCTGTAGAAATCACAATACCAACTATCATACTCTGGGATGATAGATATACAATCTCGTGTAACTCCATATACATATGTACTAGGATACAACTGACCCATCCATATTAGTGAGTAACACCAATCATATCCTTTAGCATACTGACCCAACCACACATAGATCCATGTTACTCTCAGTTTGGCATCAGGATCCCACCAATCAATCCAAAAATAAACACACATAGTCACTCATAGTGGGAAAGCATGTAGTCCCAAGTCAAATAATGTTGAGAAATAGAGGGATCACCAAAGAACCTATGTGCATCTGCAATAGTTGTAGTTGATCACGACTCAAAGTATACCTATCGGCCCATCACTAGGATCTACTGAATCCTCCAGACATCCTTTGGAGTAACAGTAATATTTCTTGTCGGAAAGTGGAAGGTGTTGTGATATGAGTGCCATCTCTCAGAAAGAGTAGTCAAAAACCCTTGATTTACCCTAATGTCAGGTAAATCTATCAAAATCCCAAGACCCATATGATCCAAATCCTCTGCTTATCATCAATGAGCTTCTCTGATATGCCCAACACACAAATAGGTATCAAGCACTAGAAAAAAAAAATCCTAATCTAGTTTGCAAGGAATAAATCAAGAATGACATTACTTTTGGGATTAAAGTAACCTATAGAGACAACTAACACATCAAATATGTAATCTTCATTGACAAAACAACAAGACAAGATTAACAGTTTTCTAAAAAGGAAAATTTTCTACCAGATGCAACTCTGTTCTAATAGGGCATGACTCTCTAAATAGATGCAATCCTAAACTTGGATGTGATCCTATTCTGACAGGATGCGACTCAAAATCCTAGGTGCGATCCTGTTCTCACAGGATGCTATACTAGATTTTTGGTAGACACATTGGGTAAAATAGAAACAATGCGATCCTAAGAATGGTATGAGACACGATCCTTTTCCAATAGGATGTGATCCAGGATTTTCATGTTCACTGGATGTGATGTGAGATTTACTACATGCAATTTGGAATAATGGATGTGACCCTAATTTAGAACAACCATAAGTTTTTACTAACATGCTAAAAATCAAAATAGAAAGTATAAAATGGAAGGTCACTGGGTAGTCACTGGAGGTGTGTAATGCACAGGTTTGTGATGGCAATGACTGAACTTGAATTGATGTCTCTCCATAGGGACCACCATCTTCTCTCTAGAGCTCAAAAAATTAATGTGGTGAAAAGTGAAAATGAAATGATAACATGACCTTTTGAGGCTTATTTTAACCCCTTAAGGCTAATTTTGACCTAAGGCACACTAAGAAGACCTGCCTGGTAACTATATCAATATATAATCAAGCATGTCAAGAATGAAATCAAACTTGTAGCTACTACGTCGTTCCAATGTAGTAATAATTTGGAAAAGTCAACAAACCTAATGCAACAATCAAACACTCGTTAACCACGACCTACAGTAAATGCAGAATTGATCAGAATATGTAGAAAATGATACACAAGAGTTCCATAAACGTTCCACATTGTTCCTAAACAAAAGATACAAGTCTACTAATATTTATTGCGGCATAAAATTGGTCAAATCTTCCTCAAACACATTTCAATGATACTCAAAAAATTTTAGGCAACCTACGGAGGCTTATCAGAAGTAAAAAGAGTTTATCTTCGCTTCACCATAACATGTTAACTCATCAAAATCTTGGTCAACATCATTGCAATATAGTCAAAATATCACTTTCAATGTAGTCAAACTTGGTCAAATTGTGTTCCTATCAGCACATTTCTACTTCAACTCATATCCTAATTGATCCTTCACACATTCTTATTGATCCAATCACATCTTGCATCACTTTCTCATTGATGTCAACACTTAAAAGAGGGATTTCATTGACATTTCTTTTGATTTCGTTCCTGAGGGGGTATGGTCATACCTAAATCAATCATCTTCTTACTTAAAAAAATTTGGGATTCCAAATCAGGTTGTTTATCAAATTGACTTCATCAAGAACTATGTCAATCAACATCATCAAATGAATAGGGGCATGTCAGTTTCCTTCAATCAAGTTGGGATTGTTGGATAATAGACTTCATCACAAATCATATCAAGTTGGTGATCTATGCTTATGAATATTTAAGGTTTCTAATCATGTACTAAGTATTCAGTTTCATCACCTCAAATTGAATATGGTAAATGGCTTCTTACTGACCTTTGTTCAATCAAGTTCGGAGTCAGTACATCAGTTCTTGTCCATTCAAGTTTAGAACTAATGTCGTCAATTGACCTTCATTCGATCAAGTTCAAAGTCAGTACTATCAGTCTTAGTTCAATCAAGTTCAAGATTTCAATTGAATTTTGTTTAATCAAGCTCATAATTCTCAATCATAAAATCATGAGTAGTTTCATCACTCTATATCAAACTATTCTCTGAAATCAACATCATACGTTATTTGAATCAATGTTTTGGTCACAAATTAATTCAAAGAGGGGAAAATGTAATCACCCTAAATTGGGCTAGTCTAACTAAAGGCCCTATTTTCCTTAACTAAGGATCTTCCTCTCAATTATGCTAATATGATTAATGACATGATTCATGAAAATTATTAAAATCTCTAAAATCAAGCATTATCCATTAGTGATATATCATTAATCTCTAATTAATTACCTTTGCCTAATTAATTAAATCAACCTCATTAAATCCCTTGGATAAAGTAATTAATTAAAGCAAATTAATAAAAGCTTCTAAATTAAAAACTCACCACTAATGGAAAAATTCATTTATGGACCAATGAGAGTTGACACACATGGATCAATCAAGGTTCAATCCTCATCACTCATTCTTAATCAATCTCAACCACTCATTTTCTCCCATTCTTCATAAAAGGAATGAATTTTGAGCTCTTTTCATCCCACAATCTTACATTTTCAAGCTTATGTTATAGAATTGAATTCATGCATCTATATAATTAGAAAAACACTTCAATTTCATGATGGGACCAATTTATTTAGGATTGATATGTTTATCTTAGATGCATTTCAATGACTTTTACAATTTAAATCTTCCATTTTAAAGTGTATGGTCACTGGTCTAAAGCATAACTCTGAGAGCATTATCATACTTATATCAAACTTTCTCTAAATAGAAAGCTATAACTCACTCTTGATTCTGTTAGAATAAATGAGAGGGGGGGGGTGAATCAGTGGCCTCAAAAATTAATCCAATAAACCAACCAAAAATTTATATCTCAAATATAAAACCTATAGTTATCTTTAGTCCTACAAGATGAATGCCTTTAAACAATCTTATCAAATAACTACTACTCGGAGTTCACTGTTATCCTTTTTCTTAAGCTTTACCAAATAGCAGTCTTAGTCTTTACTGAAATACAGTAAATAACTTAGTGTTTACCGATCAATCCTATTTTAATAATGTGTAAAGCAAGACATTAAAGCAATGTACCATATACACATTTGACACATGGATTGTTAATGTGGAAACCCTATTAGGGAAAAACCACTTGGGACCGGTAACCCAAAATTTTCACTCTTCTGAAGTGAGCTCAGTGAAGAGCCAAACTTGTTAAAGGTTACAAACACACTATTAAGTGCGACCTTGTTAGAGGATTTATCACTAATTGTTTATCACTTGACCTCGCATTCACTATGCTGTCAACATGAAAACCTTTTGATACTCCTTGGGATGTATCTCAATATATAAAGGATCGTTAGATCCTACCCTGTCAAGAGATTTTCTGAATCAATGGTTAAACTGAATCAGTATATGATCTGTTCATAAATACAACTTAATCTTGCAGATGTTCATATCTATTGTAATCTCATAATACATTTCTAATCAATGTTTCTCTTTTGTTCCTTTTCTCCACTTCTTTATGCTCGGTGAATGTTGTTTCTTCTCTATTGCTCGGTGTCTGGAGAAAAATTTAGCTCTATTCTTTAGCTTGTATGATTAGGTCTATATGAAGACTTCTTATCTTCACCAGAATTCTCTTCAACATCCTCTTATTTATTCCCCCATTTTTTATGAATTACTTGTCTCTCTTTATAGACATGATTTCACGATTTCTAAGTTCTTATCTTTCTTCTTCTTGATGTGATCCACAAATCTCGCCATTCTTGCTTTAAAGCTTGCTCTAGTTTTATCCCGTAGATTTCTTCTTGACAACTAGAATAAAACTAACTTTAAATTTGCTTCTTATATCTAGCTTTTAACTGATCGATGAAAATAATGTAATCAAAAAGTTAAATCTATATTTATCTCCTTCAAGCTAAGTCTTTTTTCATTACTAAACTTTAGTTTTGATCGGTGTTTAACTCCTTGTTTGCTTGGTCTTGACTTTAGTTATCCTCAGGAATCTCTGTTCGTCACGGTTGTCTATCCATCGGGCAAGACTATGACTTTTTGTTCTTCTCAGGCATCACTTTGGGTTTTCTCGGTACTTATTCCTTGATTTACATTGTGACTCTTCTCAGGGTTCTCTATCCGTTGGTGTGCACTGTCTGTCGGTGTTTTTTGTCACTTGGGGTATACTGAACTTTTATGCATTACTGATAACATAACCTTTATTTCTTTGGTTCTTTCAAGTCTTTGACAATATGAATATGACCAATAAGAGTATATGAAGTTGACATCAATGAAAATACAATACATTAACTGATTTAATGTCTTGCATTAACTTTCTGCAACTCAATGATTATCAACTTTGTCATCTTCAAACATTCAATTATTTATAGTTCATCAATCTCTCCCTTTGGCATTGATGGCAATATACTGCATACTACTAATACATTATGAAATATATCAGTTGTATTTCATTAATCTCTACCAAAATCTTTGTTCTATAACCAATACAAATGTTTGACTCTCGGTAAGCTCTTCTAGCTTAGATTTGATTCTTGTAGAGTACTTTCTTCATTCTTCATTTACTTTACTGGATAGATGTAGCAACTTCTGATTTTGTCTCTCCCTTTGTTGTAGAATCTCTTCTCCCTTTTCTAAATAGATATACAGTGTTAACTTTTCCAATTCTCTCCCTTAGATGGATGTTTCTTTGAATCTTTCTCTGATGTTTTCTCTCCCTTTGACTGTTCCTCTCCTTGATGGATAGTTAGTTTCTCTTTGACAAAAATATATTTCTCTACATATTAAATAAGTACATCTTTCCCTTTGAATACTTCTGATATTTCATATGGATATAATATCTTCCTTAAGTCATCTCTCCCTTTGACAATAATGCCAAAATAAATCTCTCTCTTTTTCATAATATATTCCTTGAATTTCCTTTCTATCAGTAATTTAGCTCTGTAGTAGCCAACATTTTTATGGTGTTTAGTGTAGATAAGTACCTTGCTGTGTACTGATAAATCTTTGTAGTCCATCTCTTTTCTTGCATCAACATGTATAATCTTCTTATAATGTATAGGCCGATGCAGCCTCCTAGTTAGCTTAGTGACCAATAGACAAGGGTCTGACCCATAGTCTCTTCCCCAGGTACTCAAATGTATCTTTAAGAAATGTCTTTGTGAATATTTCTGCTAATTATTCCTTGGATTGAACATATTCTCTTGCACTTGTTCTCTTAAGTAATGATACTTAATAGAAATATGCTTTGTCTTAGCATGCATGACATGGTTCTTTGAAATGTTAATTGCACCTGTATTATCACAATAGATAATTACTAGTTCAAGAATTTTCATATTCATACCTTCCAGTAATTGCTTGATCCATGCAATGTTAGAAAAATTTATAGAAATAGCCACATATTCTGGTTCTACAGTAGATTGTGAGATGCATCCTTGCTTCTTACTTATCCATGTGACAAGTCTGTCACCCATAAAGAATGTTCCTCCTGTTGTGCTATTTCTGTCATCTAAGTTTCTAGCCCATTCAATATCTGTATAGACTTGAAGCTCAAATTTTCCTTCTCTTTTGCACCATAAGCCATAGTCCTTGGTATTATTTAGATATCTCAGAATTCTTTTGACAACAGTCATGTGTCATTCCAACTGCATGTGCTATATCTTTTCTAGTATGAACAACACACATTAGCTTTCCAATCATAAATATATATAGGGTTTGATTTACCTCAGTTGAATTGTCTTCCTTTGTTAGCTTGCATCTGGTTGTCATAGGTGTTCCAACTAGCTTGGAATCTTCCATCTTGAATATCTTCAGTACTTCCTCGATGTATTTGGATTGTGTGATATAGACGCCTGCATCCTGTTGAATAATTTGTAGACCAAGAAAGAATTTGATCTCCCCAAACATTGACATCTCAAACCCTTTTCTCATTTCATTAGAAAATGATTTGCATAGCATATCATTACCTCCAAATATGATATCATCAACAAATATTTCAGCAATCAAAATAATATCATTAGTATCTTCTTTTAAATACAAATTACTATTTTCACTTGTTCTTACAAATCCAATACTTATGAGATAGGAGTGAATTATTTAATACCATGCTCTCGGTGCTTTTTTAAATCCATACAATTCTTTTTGTAGTCTATAAACCATGTTTCTTTTGTTAGGATAAAAAAACCCTTCTGGTTGTTCAATGTATACCTCTTCTTCTAGTATTCCATTTGGTATACCTTGAATCCTTTGAATGCAACATAAGCAAGTAGAATTCTGACTCCTTATAGTCTAGCAATGGGTGCAAAGGTTTCTCCATAGTTAATACCTTCTTCTTGTGCATACCCTTTTCATACTAATCTTTCTTTGTTCCTTGTGACTTCTCCATTCTCATTCAACTTGTTTTTGAATATCCATTTGGTAGCACAGTGACATTTTTATCATCTGGTCTAGGTACTAATGTCCATGTTTTGTTCTTCTCTATCTTTTATATTTATTCATTCATAGCACTGACCCATTCTTCATTTTCCAGTGCAGTATTAACAGATTTAGGCTCAAAATCACAAATTAAATATCTAGTGTTTAGTGACTTACTTCTTGTTCTCATTCCTGCCTTTTTGTCTCCCATGATCTGGTTCTATGAATGGTGTCTTCTGACATACTCGGAAAGTATCGGCTCACCTCTTTGTTCATCATTCTGATCATCATCTTGACCTTTATTTTGATCTTCATCATTCAGTATATCATTGTGAGCAATTTTTGTTGGGTTTAATGGGAAGTAGTACTGAGAGGGGAGGGGTGAATTAGTACCTCTAAAACTTTTTCTTGTTCTTTAATCAATTAACCTTTGTAATCAATTGCATATCCATTCAATCTTATATATACTATCTTTGTTAGAGTTATATAAATTCATAACATTAATAAACATGTGAATCATTCATAGAAACATTCATCAACATAATTGACACATAACACAATATATGATATCGCAGAAAACTCCTGTTAGGAAGTAAAAACTGCAGTGGGGATGACACCCACAAAACTTCACTATTTGTAGAATGGAAGGGGTCGGTTAAGGCTTACAATTTTGATTACTTCTGATGATCTACCCTGTTAGGAGTATCGGTGGAGACTTGTTAAAGTCTACTCTATTAGGAGCTTTTAGCAACACTGTTAAGTGTGCACTCGATTAAGAGATTTGATATTGGACTGTTAAATCCACCTTTCTTGGAAGGATTTTTACACTTTTCTCCACTTGTTAGAATGGTATAAAATTACAAATGGATCTGGTAAATTCAATATCCTATTGCTGATACAAATCCTATGTAGTTCACATACAAAATAATATCACCTTAACCGTGATTAAATAATACCTCTGATTATCAGTTTCCTTTGTTCTTGGTTCTGCTAACCAAATTCTTCTTTTTCTGCTCTGGTTCTTGAAACTCTTAATTCAATCCATAGCTGTGCTCATTCTTTTCTCCTTTCTCTTACACACCCATTATAATGAATGATTACATCATCTATTTATTGATGGATTGATTTCATCGAGTTGTGATAAAAACAATGTTAACTCTAAGATCAGGTTTACAACTTGCACCTAGATCTCCTAGTCTATGTGTTTTAAATTAGTTAGACTGATTAAATCACTTACATTAATGTTTCTTGTCCCTAAAAAAATGGATTTAAAACAATTAAATATCCTATAAATAGAATACCCTTTCTTTATCTGATGTGGAAGTCAGAAGCACTTTTTGTAGGCAGGAACTGACTTTTGGTTCTGTCTTTCGGTCATGCTTGACTGTCCTTCGGTTTTTACTATCGGTTGCACTAAATTTGTTTTTTCAGTCTGCACTGTAACTTGCATTTTGGGTTCCTTTTTATCTCTCTGCATTGTGTTTTTCAATTTACACATTGCCTTGTGTCATCGGTTCATTCTGTACTTAGTCATTTTTGGTGATCTTCTTATCTGATCTTCAGTTTGCACTTTATTATCTTTCAGTGTAAGCTTACCGATAGTGTTGTTTGAATACTAATGAAAAATTAATGTCATCAATCTCCCCCTTTGACATTAGTATCAAAAATTTATATGTGGAAAATACTAACAAAATGTTAAGTATATAAAACATATATAATCCTTAGTCATTTAATGACTCCCCCTATGTATATGCCGGTATATCTATACATATGATATATTTTCCTTCTTCATATCACTGTCTGTTTATGAATATACATATACATATCTACCTTTTGCCCATTCTGACTAAATGTATATAGCATTTTCAATGATATTTTGTACAAGTATCATTTGCCCCTTTATTTGATATTAAGGGCAAAGGTCAATTACCTTAGAGCTTATCAAAAATGTGTGAGTGAGAAGACTTCATGTCTTCCATCATTTTCTTCCATTGCTCCTTCAGGTTTTCTAGAGCCATTTTCTCAAATGTTATCTTGGAATGCATATCATAGATGCTATTTTCTACAGACATCTCGGGAGTTGCTATCAGTTGCCTTACAGAACTGATATGCTATTCTAGCAGTGTAAAATATGGTAGAAGTTGAGCCTGTATCTCGGTTACTTCTTCTTTGAATCTTGTCTCTGTTTCCCACAACTCTTTCGTTAACCATTTTACTTCAATGATCTTTTCATAATGCAGTTTGACTATATTTTCTCCATCTATGGTTAAGCTTATAGCACTGTTTGCTAGATCTATATCTAGCTTTGCTATATTTTCACTATTTTCTTGAGTGAACTTTTCTATTGTGCTTAGCTTTTGAATTAAGGTTATAGCTTTAGATATAATGGGCTCTAATTTAGATATGAATTCTGATAGCTTTACCTTATTCTTGACCACTTCTTGGCTGACGTTCTCTAGAAGCTTTTGTTGATACTTCATTTATGCTCTCTCCTCAATTGCCTTCTCAACATCAATATTCTGAGTTGTGATGGCGTTAGTGAGGATAGCTAGTTGATCAATTATAGGCTTTCTTTGATCAATATCAACATCAGGTACAATTTGGTGTAGAATGTCCCATGTTGTTTCTTGTACCATTGATTCCTTATGTTGTTTCTTCAGTTTTTCTTGTAATGCCTTTCTTTGGCATATCTCTGCATATTCCTGTAGTGCATCCATGTCAAGTGTAGTGGGGTCACACTTCGGTATTTCTATGATTTCATCTAGTGTAACCTCCAACTTGTTCTTCTTTGTCTTCTTCTTCTTCTTTTGTGACTCAGTGGAGTGTAGCAACATTGCTAATTTCTTAGCCTTTTCTATTGTACTTGATGATGTGACTTGTTGTGCTTCTTTCTGTTGCTTTGCATCAGTTTCAGCTTTTTGGGTGTTTGCAGATGTCTCTAAATTCAGGTTAGCATCATCGCTGGCACCTTTGTCTATTTTCTCAGGAGTTCCATCTTTTGTCTTGTCTCCTTCATTGGTGTCCTTTGCATGATTTATTTTGGTGTTCTCATTATTTTCTTGAGTTTCCACATCTTTGTCCTTATCTCCTTCTGTAACCTTGTTAGTGGTGGTTACATTATGAGTATCTTCGATGTTTTGTTGACCATCGGTGTTATCTTTATTTGCTTCTTCTCCTGCATCCTTTGGAGTTTCCTTGTCAGGTGATTTATTTGATTCTTGCATTATATTGATAGCTTGTTTCAATATTGGCAGTTTGCCTGGAATGTTCACCTGTGCTCCATCATTTGTTGTTTCTTGTTCATCGGTTGTATCTTTTACAATAGTGACATCTTAATCCTTATTGATTTCATTTGTTGGGTTATCAGTAATGTCGATGGCATTGGTATCCATAATGTTGTCATTTGTGGTATCATCCCATGTTTCATCTACCACATCTGCATTCTTAGTCCCTACTGTATCATCTTCCTCTTTATCCAGCTCAATGGATGTATCATCTTGGGATGTCTTATCAACATCTTGTTGTTGAAGGTCTTTGTTGGGGCCGTCTTTCTCAACTGGCCTATTCATGATTTTGCACCATTTAATGTGACTATCCTTTTCAAGTTCAATCAACTTTCCTTCAAGAAATTTGTATGCCCTTAGCTTTGGTGGGAATTATTTCTTTTTGTAAAGAGTTGAAAGGGGGTAAAGGGGATTGTTTATTAATTGCTGTTTGATTTTCTTAGAGTGTGTTGATTTGCTTAACCCTACTTTACATTTAATTAAATTTGATTTATTGTATATTGCAATTGTGATTAGGGAGAAGATAAGATGCTCCTCTTCTACCCTCAAATGCACAAATGGAAGATCCAAGTTGATTAACCCCAAAGAAGGATTAATGCACAAATGAATCAAATATTTGGAAAAGAGAATAGCAAGGAGGATCTTAAATTATTTTAATTCTTAAGTAAATATGATTTATTACAGTAATTGAAAAGGATAGGAAGAAGAACCAACCTTAAAGTATTGCAGATCAAAGAATGTTGTTTTCTAAGGTCTGTACTCTATTTCTGGAAAAATTGAAGTATGATCCAGAACCGGAATGCAAAGATGAACAAAACCCATAAATATTTTCGTGATCTGATGTCATCTTATGAAAAAGGTCAACCTTGACCCACAAATGTCAACCCTGACCCAATAATGTCAGCCCTGACCTACACAAGTCTGACAAAGAATCTATTCATAGAGTCCGAAAGAAAGCCGAGAAGGGTATCCAGATCTGTGTCCAAATCTACAGTCTTGAACCTATACCTGCAAGAAATAGAGGATTGTTTTTTGGGGGAGAGGGGTTTGCCTTGGTAAAACCTTGATTTAGGAATTAACCTTGAAATCAATAAAGTATAGAATGCTAGAAAGTAGTAGAATTGAATCTAACAATGAAGCTATGATATTCAATGGATAGGCAATTATAATTCAAATGTAAGTATGTAAATATGAAAGCTTGGACTCAATAGAAACCAAAAAACTCCATGATTGTATGCTTGAAATCCACCTTGAAGAGCTGATGAAAGAGTCTTGAGGATGCACAAAGGATCTTGAAGGAAGATCACACCACCATGATGGCTAGATCTACGGTTTGAATGATGAATCTTGAATGTTTGCACCTAATCCCTTCAAAGGCTTGAAAGCTTGAATCCTTGATCTTCAATGGAGAAATTGAATGCTTAAGAGGAAGACTTGAACACTTTGAGAGCTTGAAATCATGTAGAATAATGGATGCTTGAATGTCCTTTGAATGCTTAGTTGCCTTAGTGCTTGTTACTTGATAATGGTTAGAGAAAATGAGAGGAGAAGGCTCCCTTTTATATGAAACTAGGGCACAATCTTCTAAGGAGGCTGACATAGGATAATTAAATTCCTATTAAATCCTTTATCCCTAGGAGAGGACCTATATTAAATATAATTTAGGAATCAATACTTCGGAACCCGAAACAGCCGACTCGGAAGCGGGAAAATTGAATTTTGGATGATCCTCGGCAGCTGACAGGTTTCCAAATTCAAAAGGGGGACCCTAGTAAGGTTCAAGGTCGACCCTAACCTAGGTCAAGGTTGAGGTCAACCCTGACCTAGGTCAAGGTCGAGGTTGACCTTGAACCAGGGGGCTAGAACCCCTGGAAAACATGTCAGGTGGGGTAGAAGGTGCCAGGAGAGGCCCAATCAAGGTCCTAATCATGCACAGAAGAAAGGGATGATGAAAAAATGGGAGGATGATATGATGGAGGTCAAAAAAATCCCCTAAGGAGGGATAAAAATTCTTAACATGGAAGTGCTTCCATTTTAAGACGATACATTAAGCCCCCACTTTAGTGAGAGTATGGAAATCGAACATGCTCACGGTAAAGTTAGAAGAAAAAGATCTTGGTGGATTGCAACAAGGTAGAATATCACTAAGTTAGGGACATGAGACCCTAGACTAAGGATTCTAACTAAACATACATGCATAAAGATATGAAATTAAAGAGCAATCAATCATAGAAAACATACATGACTACATAAGTAAGACAAGAACAACACCATAGATAACATAGCTTCATGATCTAATCCTACTAGCATGAAAGTGAAAGAGAGAAGAGAAAGTGATTACCTTGCCTAGTAAGATTCCCACCTTACTATGAATCACCAAGGAGGGAGAGCCCCCAACAGGTTCACCCATAAATTGTGCTTGTAATTGTAAATGCGTCTTCTGACGACTTTTTAAAATATCCATAAATCCACATTCTTGTATCACTATGGAATATAAAATGCGTGTCCATTTAGGATTTAGAAACTTATGTGCATTACATTTCAAGGATTTAGAATATCTTAAAAATAAAAAGGGTGTGTATCTCTTTAGGATTTAGCAACTTATGTGTGTTACCTTCCAAGGATTTAGCAAACATAAAAGTAAAAATGCGTGTCTCTTCAGGATTTAGCAGCTTATGTGCGTTACCTTCCAAGGATTTAACATGTTGTAAAATGTAAATAAATTTAAAATATAGTACAAGGGAGACCCTATATATGCCCCCCTCCTTATCATGGCTACCTACTAGGCAGGATAAGGAAGAGGAAGAGGATACCTACTTCTCAAGGTAAGGAGATATCCCACTTTACACCAATTTATACCATATTCTTAGCAAAGAGTATTGACCCTTACATCCAAGAGCATAGATAATTGTGAAATGGATATGTCACTTATGGAAAAAGGATCATCAACAAGGAAGGGATCTTATCAACAAGAGCCCTACCATAGAGGAGTGCTTAGGATAAAATGTCATCTTCTAGAGACAAGAGGGACCAAACATTCAATCATCAAGCCCCTTGCAATGAAGAAGATGCGGAATCTTGGAATGAAGGATAACAAAGTCTGACCAAAATGCAAGGGAAAGAGTTTATAAAGAACATAATTTGAAAACTAAAGAAGAGGTGATGACCTAGGACAATCACCTCTCAAATAAGAGGGTATCAATGGTCAAAACATAGATCTTTATAAGGAAATAATGTTTGCAACATAAACCAATGCCTCTAAGCTAAGGAAAGTAGATCCTTAGATAGAGGTAGAAGGAGAAAAAGACCTTGCCCCCCAGTGATGACGGCAAGGGATATATCAATTTATATTTAAAAAAAAGTTATAAAAATAAGAGATATCCTTACAAAACAGATGTCCTAGAAAAGATATCATGAGTGAAGGAATAATAGCAATTTAGAAGGATAGAATAGAGAGAATAACTAATTAAACTCAAAACAAAATACATGTTAAGAGGATAATGGATCCTAGAAGTTTTGAAGAGAATACCTCTTGCCCCCCAATTAAGAGACAAGAGGAAAAGAATCTAATCTATAGAAGAATGAGGGGAATGTTCTGTGTCAAAATTATGAAGAAATTGCAATACTACATGGGAATGAGATATAATTCCCAAAGTAGCTCTTTCTCTAACATATTATTTGAAATGCACACAATCAGCAAGTAAATGTTTATTACTATAATGAAAGGGACATCTATATTTAGATAAAGCATTTTTTGGGATAGGTTTAAATATTTCTTTCTTGGAATTCATTAACTGAACATACACTCTCTTAGCCACATCTTGAGGAGTATCAAGGTAGTCTAAGGTAGGTGTTGGAAGAAGAATATCAAGAGGAGGATGATAGTTAATATCAGCCACATGGAATTGAGAAGATGAATACCCTATACCATACATGTCTTGTTTAGGAGATACATTGATCAGGTTTTTAATGCCATGTTCATTAACACCAAGCCCTAAACCCTTATAACCTTGTTTATCTACCATAGTATATCCAGTAGTATACCTAACTTGCAAAGCATCTATGGGAGATGATTGGTTATGATGCTCATGAGAGAATGTCATGTAAGGTGGAACAATAGTTTTAGGATAAGTTTCTTTGGATTTTCCTTTATTATCACCATGGATAGGATAAGAAAGAGAAGGTAAATCTAGAAATTCTTGCACATCCTCATCTTGTACCATAATTTGAGCCTTAACAAAAGTGTGAGACAAACTAGGGATGGAAGATGGAAGAATAGGAGTGGGATTATTAAGAATGATTGGATTAGCAAGATTAAGATTAGGATTAGGAAGATTAGGCAATGGGGTATCATCCACCAAATTCTTCACATAATCCAAAAGAGCAATAAGTCCACTACACAAATCCTTAATTAAAGTTTTGAAAGTAGGGAGACTAGTATTGGTCAATCTTAAAATAGCATAAGCAAGTGAAACATGAAGATTAACAAAAATGATAAAGTGGATGATACTCTCATAGACATCATAGGTACTATAAAGAGATGCTAAAAGAAGCATAATCAGAAAAATAGTCATACGCCAAAAGAACTTCATAATGAAAATGCAAGAAGTGTTGTTGTATTTTATGAGTATTTAAGATTTATTTTTTAAATTTTTGTATTTATAAATGCAAATTCTAATCTAAGATGTAAATCTAACACCAAAGAGAAGGAGTTGTCTATAGCGGGTTCACCAAAATGTAAAGAGTTGAAAGGGGGTAAAGGGGGTTGTTTATTAATTGTTGTTTGATTTGCTTAGAGTGTGTTGATTTCATTAACCCTACTTTACATTTAATTGAATTTGATTGATTGTATATTGAAATTGTGATTAGGGAGAAGATAAGATGCTCCTCTTCTACCCTCAAATGCACAAATGGAAGATCCAAGCTGATTAACCCCAAAGAAGGATCAATGCACAAATGAATCAACTATTTGGAAAAGATAATAAAAAGGAGGATCTTAAATTCTGTTAATTCTTAAGTAAATATGATTTATTACAGTAATTAAAAAGGATAGGAAGAAGAACCAACCTTAAAGTATTGCAGATCAAATAATGCTATTTTCTGAGGTCTGTACTCTATTTTTGGAAAAAAATGAAGTATGATCCAGAACCGGAACACAAAGATGAACAAAACCAAGAACTCTTTTCTCGATCCGATGTTGTCTTATGAAAAAGGTCGACCTTGAAGCACAAATGTCAACCTTGACCCAATAATTTTGACCCTGATCTACACAGGTCTGACAGAGAATCTTTTCGCGGAGTCTGAAAGAAAGACGAAAAGGGTATCCAGATCTATGTCCAAATCTACAGTCCTAAACCTGTACCTGCAAGAAAAAGAGAATTAGTTGTTGGGGGGGAGGGGTTTGCCTTAGTCAAACCCTGATTTAGGAATTAACCTTGAAATCAATAAAGTATAGAATGCTAGCAAGTAGTAGAATTGAATCTAACAATGAAGCTATGATATTCAATGGATATGCAATTATAATTCTAATGTAAGTAAGTATGTAAATATGAAATCTTGGACTCAATAGAAACCAAAAACCTCCATGATTGTATGCTTGAAATCCACCTTGAAGAGACGATGAAAGAGTCTTGAGGATGAAAAAAGGATCTTGAAGGAAGATCACACCACCATGATGGTTAGATCTAGGGTTTGAATGATGAATCTTGAATGTTTGCACCTAATCCCTTCAAAGGCTTGAAAGCTTGAATCCTTGATCTTCAATGGAGAACTTGAATTATTGAGATGAATACTTGAACACCTTGAGAGCTTGAAAACATGTAGAATAATGGATTCTTGAATGTCCTTTGAATGCTTAGTTGCCTTAGCGTTTGTTACTTGATAATGGTTAGAGAAAATGAGAGGAGAAGGCTCCCTTTTATTTGAAACTAGGGCACAATATTTTAAGGAGGCTGACATAGGATAATTAAATTCCTATTAAATCCTTTACCACTAGGAGAGGACCTATATTAAATATAATTTAGGAATCAACACTTTGGAACCCAAAACAGCCGACCCGGAAGCGGGAAAATTGAATTTTAGATATCCCCGACAGCCGACAGGCTTCCAGAATCAAAAGGGGGACCCTGGTCAGGGTCGAGGTCAACCTTGACCTAGGTAAAGTTCAAGGTCAACCCTAAACTAGGTCAAGGTCAAGGTCAACCTTGACCCAGGAGGCTAGAACCCCTAGAAAACATGCCAGGTGGGGTAGAAGGTGCCTGGAGAGGCCGAATCAGGGTCCTAATCAGGCACAGAAGCAGGGGATGATGAAGAAATGGGAGGATGATATGATGGAGGTCAAAAACATCCCCTAAGGAGGGCTAAACATTCTTAACATGGAATTGCTTCCATTTTAAGATGATACACTTTTTTTTCTCCATCATTTCATTTATCTCTAGCTTTGTAGATTCAAGCGACATTAGAGACACAAGTACTCTCTCTGATTTCTTTCTCATTTTCCAAAGCAAATGTCCAATGGGTAGATAATCTATCCAAGAGGTCCCATGGAACATAACTTCCTTCAAATTGTATGTGTACATATTTGAAGTTATACATCTTAGCTATCATGACTTCTTCAATTTTGTTTTGATCTTCTTGATTTATTTTCCCCTATTTTCTAATGTGTGGATCAGTAATGGATCCAGAATTAGAAATATAAATACAAATGTCATCAATAGTGTCAGGTTCTTTTACCTTGACATTTTTTTCACCTCTAAGGATTCATCTCGCTCGGTGTCCTCTATATCCTCTTGGGTTCTGATGAATTTTCTACCCTTCTTATTTTGTCCTCTCTTCAGTGCAGGGGCTTTTCTCTTATAAGTCTTCAATTTTCCTTTCTTAAGAGGTGAAGGATGAGACTCTTTGGACGTTTGGCTTCTAGTCCTTGAATTAGCTATAGTTCTTGGTCTCTTTGATTATGGAGGAGGTGATGAGACTGACTTTGTTTCCTCTGAGTCAGTCCTTTCTTCATCTTTACCGACATACACCTGTTCTTTGATTTCCTCCTCTTGTTCAATTTCTTCAGCCTGCTCAACTTCTTCCTCATCTACAGATAGAATCTTCTTGAGATTCTTTACCATATTGTCCTTCTTCTTGACTATCTTCTTGACTACTAGGTCTAATTTAATTCTTGACTTAGCTTCTTCATATGTTCCAAACCTTGGTTGCTTTTTGTCCAATGGTTCATTTATTAAGGAACCAATTGCCTTTGTTGCAAGATCAATGTTGATCTCATATTCCAGTGGTTGCAACCATGCTATCCTTGCTACTACTGGTTTGATGAAGGTATGATCTATATCAACCATGAAGCATATTTCATCCTTGAACTACTCAATGATTTTCTCAGGGATTCTTACCCTCTTTTGCATTCGGTCTTTGAATACATTGAAGTATTCATCCATGACAGTTTCAAAATTATCTCCTAGAGAAGCTATGTGCTCACTGATTTGCATGGTGACCGGTTTGGTGCTGTCCCATTTCACATCTTCAACTGATGGGAACTTTTATTGAAAATAGAAGAATATACACATGATTAATGAGCCAAACTTACAGGTGTTTAACTTTGCATTCCTAATTGTTTTTAGGTTTTCCTTCAGCTGATTCAGGATTAGCTCAGATAAGTCCAGTTGTGTACCTTTCTTCACAATTTTGTAAGATGTGTCCATGACACCGGATGAAATACTGTTTAATCTACTGGCCTAGAAGAATTTGTAGCCCAATACACATGCACCAAAATTAATCTCATCATTAGTTATTGTTGTCACTTTCAATCCATGACCATCCCATTTGGCTCTAGTCATCTTTTCGGTCTCTGCCTTCGGTGGATGCTTTAGTGCTTTTACTTTATCAGTTATGGGGTAACCGGTGACCACATGGATGACATCTCAGGTGATTTCCTTTAGTTCATCCAACCATATCTTTTTATTGTGCATTTTGCTTAGCACTAACTGAATCCAATCGGTTTTGAAGACCTTAGGAAACTTTAGGGCATTGGTAAGCCCTTTTATCTCAATGTGCTTGTGTTCTTCCTTAAGGGTTCCATCAATGTTACAAAGCTTCTGGTAAGCTTCTTCCATCTCTGACATTCCAATCTCTGCAATCTTGCAGTGTATGAAGGATCAGACATCTTCAACCAACAAAACCCTAGCTGGTATGCATGAAAATGCACCAGTGTTGGGTTGTGATGCAACCTCTAGATGGATTTTATATTTGGTTCCCTCACAAGCAGTGTTCTTGATGAGTTCAAACTCATCCTTCTTTTCTTTCTTAGCTTTTACAGATTGTGATGTTGATGTCATTTTCATAAATTAGGGCTTCCACGTAAATGCGTGAAAACACGGAGTTGTCAGTCTGTAGAACTTACTGTTGTGTTCATAATGATCTCTGAACTATTTTTAAATGATTGTAGGTCAAGTTGTGACCGCTCTACAACTTGGTTCCTTTCTTCTCAAAATTGCCTTTGCTCACTCTGCTTTGGGTGTCGTGATAAATGAATCAATTCGATGCCCTATTTATAGTCGTTTCCCTAAAAAATGTGTAATAAATGCTCACCAACTCGTCAGTGTTTAAAGAATGAGTTTGTTGGTGAAGACTTTATCACCATCGGTGATGCTTACAACATTTCTAAGTAGTCAAAGTTGACTTAGCCTTTACCGATAGGTTTCGATAACACAGACAACTTGTTCATGTGCTATGTTTACCGATGCATCTTGGTCAATACTAACAACTTTTGCCTATAACCGATGTCTCTTGGTAAATGTAGGCAGTCTTTTCTTCAAGTGTATACCGACGAGTTTTGGTATATATGCCCGAAGACATTGTTTTCACATATTTCAATAAGTATAACCATGATGCATCTTTCTTATGCTAATTTGGAATTGTTTCAATGTTTTATGGAACTAATGTAAAGTAATAGCTTAGTGTTAATGTAGTTCCATACTTACTTGCTCTACTTAGGTGGGGTTGGTGATGTCACTGGATCCATTGGATGGGGTGTCACCATTTGCATTTCTCATTCCAGCTTCATCATTTCTTGAAGCTTTTATCCACAATCTCTAGCCCTCCGGATATCTTCAATGGTGTTTCCATTAGGGTATGTGCTTGTCTCTGTCATTTGGTCTCTACAGTCCTTTTTGAGATGACCAACTTTATGACAGTGTAGGCATGCCATTTCGGGGTTAGTCCATCCTCTAGACTTTCTAGTCCATAGTCTCATACAATTTGCAGCAATGTGGCCATATCTACCACATGTTGTATAGTTTGTCCAAGTACTGTAGTCCCATACATATTTATTATCGATTCTCTTCGGTTGATATGGAGTTTCTTAACCTTTTGGCTTCCATGCTTGCCTTTTCTTTTTCTAGCATTTAAGACTTGTGTACCCATTCATCTTGCATGTAGGAAAATATTTTTCCATGTAGGTTTCCTTCTTTGTTTTTTCTATTTTAGACTTACATTCATATGCCTTATGTGCTTTCTTGTTACATTTATAACATAATCCTATGAATGAAGTTGTAGATTTAGGAATACCTTTCATTTTGCCTCTGCACACATTTGCTGTGTGACCTTGCTTTCCACAGTGTTTTCATGTAAGCTTTCTTGGTCTTGGATTTTTATAAACATTCTTTGAATTGGATTGATTTGATGATTCTCCATTTTTCGTAAATCCTAGACCATTTTTGTTGTTGACTCTTTGTTGTCCTTCCAGAAAATCATCTATTCTTTTAGTTCCCTCTTCAGCATTTCTGATAACTTCATTATGTTGTTGCTAAATTATAACCTCATGCTTTAGTTTTTCATTTTCTTCTCTTAGTTCACCAATAATCTGTATTCTTTCAATGAGTTCAACATTCATTCTGTTTGCTTCTTGACTGAGAGGGGAGGGGTGAATCAGTACCTCTAAAACTTTTTCTTGTTCTTTAATCAATTAACCTTTGTTATCAATGCATATCCATTCAATCTTATCTATACTATCTTTGTGAGATTTATATCAATTCATAACATTAATAAAAATGTGAATCATTCATAGAAACATTCATGAACATAATTGACACATAACACAAAATATGATATCACACAAGACTCCTATTAGGAAGTAAAAACTGTGGTGGGGATGGCACCCACAAAACTTCACTATCTGCAGAATGGAAGGGGCCAGTTAAGGCTTACAATTTTTATTACTTCTGATGATCTACCTTGTTAGGAGTATTGGTGGAGACCTATTAAAGTCTACTCTATAGGATCTTTTAGAAACACTGTTAAGTGTGTACTCGGTTAAGAGATTTGATATTGGACTATTAAATCCACCTTTCTTGAAAGGATTTTTACACTTTGCTCCACTTGTTAAAATGATAGAAAATTAAAAATTGATCTGGTAAATGCAATATCCTATTGCTGATACAGATCCTATGTATTTCGCATACAAAATAATATCACCTTAACTGTGATTGAATAATACCTCTGATTATCGGTTTCCTTTGTTCTTGGTTCTGCTAACCGAATTCTTCTTTTTTTGCTCTAGTTCTTGAAACTCTCAATTCAATCCATAGATGTGCTTGTTCTATTCTCCTTTCTCTTACACACCCATTCTAATGAATGATTATATCATCTATTCATAGATGGATTGATTTCATTGAGTTGTGATAAAAACATGTTAACTCTAAGATCAGGTTTACAACTTGCACCTAGATCTCCTAGTCTATGTGTTTTAAACCAGATAGACTGATTAAAACACTTACATTAATGTTTCTTGTCCCTAAAGAAATGGATTTAAAATAATTAAATATCCTATAAATAGAATACCCTTGCTTTATCTGATGTGGAAGTCAGATACAATTTTTGCGGGCTGCAACTTACTTTCAGTTCTGTCTTTTGGTCATGATTGACTATCCTTCGGTGTTTACTGTCATATGCATTGAGTCTGTTTTGTTGGTCTATACTGTAACTTGCATTTTGAGTTCCTCTTTATCTCTATACAATGTGGTTTTTGGTTTACACATTTCCTTGTGTCATAGGTTCATTCTATACTTAGTCATTTTTGGTGATCTTCTGATCTGATCTTCGGTCTGTACTTTACTGTCTTTCGGTGTAAGCTTACCGATAGTGTTGTTTGAATACTAATGAAAAATTAATGTCATTAATTTCCTAATTTTTGGTGTTTGAATCCTGATGCTTAGGTGCATTGTTCTTTCTCTTGGGAGCGATACAATGTTGCTCGGGCTGAGTGTCAGGTTCTTCACTGTAGACAAACCTATTGTAGTCTTCCGGTTCCTTTCATATTTCCTTGAATCATTTTTCTCAGCAAATTCATCTACTTTGACATTTGCACTTTCAATGATTTTGTTAGAGGATTTGTTAAGACATTTATAAGCCTTTCTCTTGGTAGAATACCCTAGAAATATTCCTTCTTCACCTTTGGAGTCAATCTTTCCATTTCTATCATCTTTCAAAATATAACATTGACTACCAAAAATTCTGAAGTAACTTGCATTGGGTGTGTATCCATACCATAGATCATAAGGTGTCCTTTTGGTGTCTTTCTTCAATTGAACTATGTTCAATGTGTAGACAACAATACTGACAACTTCTCTCTAGAATGTTTGTGTGATGCCTTTCTCAATCATCAGTGTTCTGGCACAATCAACAATGTTTGTTCCTTCTTTCAGTAATCTCATTTTGCTGTGGTGTTCTCGGTGCAGAAACCTGTCTTTGTATTCCATGCTCATTAAAAAAGTTAGTGAATTCATCAAAAAAAAATTCTCCTCCTCTATATGATCTTAGACATTTTAATTTCTCTCTAGTTTGTTTTTCCACTATAGCTTTATACCATTTAAACATCTTAAATGCTTTTGATTTTTCTTTTAAGAACATATCAGTCATCATTCTAGAATAATTATCAACAAAGAGAATGCAATATCCATCACCATAGTAGCTCTTTGTTCTCATTGGTTTACATAGATCAGTATGGACTAATTCTAGAATAGCATTAGATGTGTAGGTTTTTCTCTTGAAACTAGAATTTGTCATTTTACCTTTTTGACAATTCTTACACATGACAAGGTTGGGATTTGAAATGCTAGGTAAGCCTCTTACTTTCCTTTTATTGCTTATCATAATCATGTCATCAAAATTCACATGACATAACCTTTTATGCCACATCCATATGTCTTCATTTATAGCCATTAAACAAGTGGTGTTAATATCATCAAGATAGAATAGGTTACCTTTTGTTTGTTCACTAGTTCCGATGAACCTTCCCGATTAATTAAAGATATTTGCCTTTTTGTTCTCAAACGAAACTTGGCGACTTGTGTTATTCAGCTGTGAAATACTCAATAGGTTATAGTTAAGTCCTTTTACCCAGTATGCATTTTCACATATGATCAGATTATTCAACATTATGGTTCCTTTGCCTTCAACTAGACAAGGTGAGTCATTACCCATTCTTACTGATCCACCATTATAATATTCAAAAGTTTCAAACTTTTCTTTATCTCTAGTCATGTGGTGAGTACAACCACTATCAATAATCTAGACATCATTTTTACTAACCTTAGATATGAGTGCAGTCTCAACATACCTTTCCTCTTTGTCTGAATCATCCTTCATAACAACAAATACCACCTCAATATCTTCATTAGATTTGGTGTCAGTATTTCCAGCTTTTTTCTCAACTAAGTTACAATATTTCTTCCCTTTGTTCTTTTAGTCTTGATTATCTCTTCTATTAGATTGTCAGTTGCTTCGGTAATCTCTGTCATCACTTCTATCAAACTTCTTTTCATAAGTTTTGTCATTACTTCTGTCATGTTTTCTTTTGTTAGGACATCTAGTAGAAAAGTGTCCAATCTCTTTACCATTAAAACATACAAGTGGTAATTTACCTTTGTATCTACCTTTTCCTCTCTAAAATATTCTAGCCATTAGTGCTTCAATCTAATCAAGTTCTTGGTCATCACTATCACTTTCACTATCATTTCTCATAGTGTGTTTATGACTTGATTTACTTATTTTCAAAGAATATTTGAATGCAGACTCAATAGTTTGTAAGACACTGTTGTCAAAGTTATTCATCTCAAATGAAATAAGTCTACCAATCAAACTATCTAGAGTAACATTGTTATTTACTACTGCTCTCATTTCTTGTATAGTAGATACTCTAATAACTTAAATAGGTAGTAAGGTTCTGAGAATTTTACTTACCATTATTTCTTCTTCAAGTACACCTCCTACTCCTCGGATAGCATTAACAACCTCTTTGATTCTGCTACTATACCAAGTGACATTTTCTCCTTCTTTCATTCTTAGGTCATCAAATTTTCCTCTTAGGCTTTCAGATTTAGCCCTTAGCACATTTGTATCTCCTCCATTCACTAGCTTCAATTTGTCCCACATTTTATTTGCAGTGGTGCATGATTTGACATCTTCAAATTCAACATCAAAAAGTGAGGAAGCAAGTTCTATCATCATAGAGTTGTGTTCATGTTTCTCTCTTAATTGATCAAGTGTATGAGGTCCAGTAGGCAACACATAATCAGTATACAAGTATTTAGTAACATTATTTCCAATACCTGATAAGTGGAGTCTTATCTTGTTTTTCCATGATGTAAAATTGTCATTGTTCAACTTAGGCACATCCCTCTTACTCATATTGTGATCTTTAGCTTAGGTCTTGAAACCTTCCTTCTAAGCACACAAATCTCTGATACCAATTGTTAAAATAACTAAGAGGGGGAGGGGGAGGTGAATCAATGTCCTCAAAAATTAATCCAATAAACCAACCAAAACTTTATATCTTAAATATAAAACCTTTAGTTATCTTCAGTCCTACAAGATGAATGCCTTTAAACAATCTTATCAAATAACTACTGCTCCGAGTTCACTGTTATCCTTTTTCTTAAGATTTACCGAATAGTAGTCTTAGTCTTTACTGAAATATAGTAAATAAATTAGTGTTTACCGATCAATATTGTTTTAGTAATGTGTAAAGCAAAACTTTAAAGAAATGAACCATATACACATTTTACACATGGATTTTTAATGTGGAAACCCTGTTAGGGGAAAAACCACTTGGGACCGGTTACCCAAAACTTTTACTCTTCTGAAGTGAGCTCGGTGAAGAGCCAACCCTATTAAAGGTTACAAACACACTACTAAGTGTGACCTTGTTAGAGGATTTATCACTAACAGTTTATCACTTAACCTCACATTCACTATGTTGTCAACACAAAAACCTTTTGATACTCCTTTGGATGTATCTCAATATATAAAGGATGGTTAGATCCTACTTTGTTAAGAGATTTTTTGAATCAATGGTAAAAATGAATCAGTATATGATCTGTTCATAAATAAAACTTAATCTTGCAGATGTTTGGATCTATTGTAAGCTCATAATACCTTTCTGATCAATGTTTCTCTTCTGTTCCTTTGCTCCACTTCTTTCTACTCAGTGAATGATGTTTCTTCTCTATTTCTCGGTGACTGTATAAAAATTTAGCTATGTTCTTTAGCTTGTATGATCAGGTCTATATGAAGACTTCTTATCTTCACCAGAATTCTCTTCCGCATCCTCTTATTTCTTCCCCCATTTTTTATGAATTACTTATCTCTCTTTATAAACATGATTTCACCATTTCTAAGTTCTTTTCTTTCTTTTCCTTGACGTGATCTGAAAATATCGCCATTCTTTCTTTAAAGCTTGCTTTAGTTTTATCTCGTAGATTTATTCTTGACAACTGGAATAAAAATAGCTTTAAATATCCTTATTATCTCTAGATTTTAACTGATCGATGAAAACAATGTAATCAAATATTTAAATCTATATTTATCTCCTGCGAACTAAGTCTTTTTTTGTTTCTAAAGTTCAGTTCTGATCGGTATTTAACTCCTTGTTTTCTCGGTCTTGACTTCAGTTGTCCTAGGGCATCTATGTCCGTCAAGGTTTTCTGTTCGTCGAGCAACACTATAACTTTTAGTTCTACTCGGGTATCACTTTGGTTTTTCTCTATACTTCTTGTTCGTGTGTCTTGCTCAGTTTACACTATGACTTGTCTCGGGGTTCTCTATCCATCAGTGTGCACTGTCTGTTAGTGTTTGTTGTCACTTGGTGTATATTGAAATTTTATGCATTACTGATAACATAACCTTTATTTATTTGGTTCTTTTAAGTCTTTGACAATATGAATATGAAAAATCAGAGTATATCAAGTTGACATCAATGAAAATACAATACATTAACTTATTTAATGTCTTTCATTAACTTTTTGCAGCTCAGTGATTATCAACTTTGTCATCTTCAAACATTCAATCAGTTATAGTTCATCAGATTGTCATGCTTTGATTGATTTTTTAGGTCCTAACAATTGAATTGATGAGTTATAGAGTGTTGTGTTTTTAGATTTGCAAGTACAGATGAAGTCCACATAAACACATACACATTTTTAATGTAATCACCCTAAATTGGGCTAGTCTAACCAAAGGCCCTATTTGCGTTAACTAAGGATCTTCCTCTCAATTATGCTAATCTGATTAATGACATAATTCATCAAAATTATTAAAATCCCTCAAATCAAGCATCATCCTTTAGTGATCTATCATTAATTTCTAATTAATTACCTTGGCCTATTTAACTAAATCAACCTCATTAAATCCCTTGGCTAAAGTAATTAATTAAATAAAATTAATAAAAGCTTCTAAATTAAAAAATCACCACTAATGCACAAATTAATTTATGGACCAATGAGAGTTGACACACATGGATCATCTCACATGGATCAATCAAGGTTCAATCCTCATCACTCATTCTCAATCAATCTCAACCGCTCATTTTCTCCCATTCTCCATAAAATGAATGAATTTTGAGCTCTTTTCATCCCACAATCTTACATTTTCAAGCTTATGCTATAGAATTGAATTCATAAATCTAGATAATTAGAAAATACTTCAATTTCATGATGGGATAAATTGATTTAGGATTGATATGTTTAGCTTAGATGCATTTTAATGGCTTTTGCAATTTGAATCTTCCATTTTAGAGTGTATGGTCACTAGTCTAAAGCATACCTCTGAGATCATTATCATACTTAGATCAAACTCTCTCTAAATAGGAAGCTATAACTCACTCTTTATTGTCATGCTTTGATTGATTTCTTAGGTACTAACAATTGAATTATTGAGTTATAGAGTGTTGTGTTTGCAGATTTGCAATTATAGATGAAGTCCACATACATAAACACGTACACATTTTTGGCATCCACCGTGGAGCTCTTAGCCCTAATTTTTTTGAGATTAATATTCTATCCTATGGGATACAAAAAATACAGTACAAAATGATGTCTCTGGTAGTCATTTTAGCATCTTCAGGACTATTTCTTTATCTTTTACTTTATTTTATCATCTCTAATCTGCATTTTGTCTTCTGCCGACTTTATTTCATCATTTCTGGAAGGTATACACCAAATTTTATTTCATCATTTGCGGGATAAAACATTGTTTCTAGTAGATATTACATCCTTTACGGGATATTTCATCATTTTGGGTAGTCATTTTATCATTTGTTGTGAAACATCATTTTGGGTTATTGTTTCGTCGTCTATAAAATAAAGAACAAAAACATAGAGTTATTTTTTATCAAACTTGTGTACTAACAACTAGTGTTTGATTTTTTTTATGGTTTTGATGATTAAAAACAATCTATCAAGTGTATGCAGGATGCTCTCAAAGGATTGATTGACAAAGATTTGGAATCAAACACATTAAACTACTAATGCTTGTCATGAAGGTTGCCTTGGAGATAAACTAGACTTTATACTTGCTAAGATTCTTAGGCACCTAATTTAAATTTGAATTTGACACTTAATTTGATTAGAGGATTATGCTCTTTTCCCATTGGGCAAATTAAAAAATCAAAAGTCAAATTAGGTTTTGATTTGAAATTCTTGGTAAATAAACATTGTTTGGTGTATTTGGGAAAGGTGACAAGTTAGGGAAGTATGCTCTTTTCCCACTGGGAAAATTAGAAACCTAGACCCTTGAATCTAATCCATTTCAATTCTTGTTATAAACTTTAGATGGGCCTTCCTCTTGAGGAAAAAATCTCCCAGGAATGACCCACATAAGAACGAGGTGTAAGCCACACCACTCCAACTCACGTTAATCAAATTTTTTTCTTGATGCCAAAGATTTAAAAGTTTAATACCATTTGAGCTTATACTTGTCTCTTGACTAAAAAAAAGTAGGGCCTTACGGTCTCAATCATGTTTACGTGACTGCTTACGCTAAGGTGCTCTGTGGGGATATACACTTGAATCGCGCTTGCACATATGCAAAGGATATATTCGAATGGAGACCTTTACTAGATTCCATAGAATAGAAGCCACCTGGTTCACCTCCAAAAGGTAATAATCTTTGTGTAAGGAAGATAGTAACTTCCCCAAGATACTCTCCATATCATGCCCTCACTAGTGCTTGGATTCAGATAATGCAACATTGATTGATCCATTGCGCGATCTTCAGTGGTCGTATTCTGATTAGATTTTGAGTGTGTACCTAAGTTTGCAAGAAAATATTTTCATGATAATCCAATTCCATAGGGATAAGTTTGTTTTAATTTGTGGCTATAATCATGAAAAATATTAACAACATACACTCCTTGTCAAGACAAAAGACATCATTATTTTTGGTGTGTGTGTATCCCTTTTTGAACAAATAAGAACACCTAGAAACACACCTAAAACATAAAAAATCTTGCAAACTGTTGAATATTATTTGGACACAAATTCTCAAGAGGTCATTACAACATTGTCCCTATTTGGAAACATTTTCTTCGGTATTTGTTTCATCATCTGCCAAATAGAGGCAATTTTTGTACATCTTTTAAAAAATCCAATCATTGATTTAAACACCCTTTTTGGAGTACTTACACCTTATATTGTCAAATGTATCCAAATCAGTCAGATAATTCTATAATTTTCCAAAATTTCTAGGAAATGTTTGGCCCAACTTCATGAGGTCATAACTTTTAACTCGGAGCTCAAAATTCAAAAATTCAGGAGAGCTTCAAAAATGCAAATTACTAAAAGACTAAAAATAAAAATTAAAAAATTAAAAATTTGCATTTTTTATTTTTCTTCTGTTCCATGCTCGAGACCTCCTTAGAACACCAAATTCAAGATCTCAAGAGACAAACCTCAACTACATCTTCATCCCAATCCTCTATTTAAAAACATTAAGACAATCTTACAATGGCTAAAAACAAATGGGCTTGACACTATGATCATAGAAAAAAGGAAGAAGAGGAATGTATTGCAGCTCTATCAAAGTAGATCCAATCTTTACAATCTCAAATTCAAGAATTAAAGGAGGAAAATGATGCCTCATCCAATAAGTCTTCACTAAGATTAATCTTTCCTTTTCTCTATGATCATGATTCACACATATCTTCATCTTGTTCAAACAAAGAGAGACCTAATTATGGAAATCCTATATTTGACCAAAATGTTATTCCACAAGATCATGCCAATATTGTTTTTGATCCACATCCTCATGATCTTGAATCCAACATATCTTTGGTAAGTTCAAGTGAACTAAAATGTCCATTGGATAGAGAATTCACTCCTTTGGGACAATCTTATGAATCATCTTTAGAATAACTTCTCGAAAAGAATCTCATCATGTTGCCTCAAATCACTTCATGTGGTTTTGTATTCTTGAGAAACTATTTTTCCTATCATATACATAACGAACATGAAACTTAAAATTACAAGGACTTGAAACATAAAATCCAATATCTTATTGATGATGGCATAATTAAATTGGAAAATCCTAATGATTCATCTAATCAAGCTCAAGATACTAATCCCAAGCATGATAAAAATCATGAGCCCATGTCTAGAAATGATCCACATGTCACCTCTACTTCTTCCACCATTTATACACCTCATAAAGATTCACAACCAACCACACCATTTCTGTCAAACAATTAACCTAATGAGGATATTTTCCATGTGCTTCAATTCCTATCATTCCTATTCCAAATGATCCTCCATCAGCTCTTCAATAATCCCTCATACAAATTAAAACCCTTACCTTGTCCTTAGAAGTGGCTTCATGTCAAGAGGATAATCCAAAGTACGAAGGAAAAAGTCTTACTAATTATCAAGATCAATCTCCTCCAACATTTGACGGAGGTACCATATCCCTAGAATCCTAGGATGATCCTCTCATATTATTTCATCTCTTCCAAGAATATATCCCTCCACCTCAAGAGCTACATAGCCCTCCATATCCTAATAAAGATCAAGATATTCCTTCTACTTTTAATAATCCTATTGAAAATCAAGAGAAAAGTACTCTTCCTGTATTATCCAAAGATCCTTGTCAAGATCAGAGTATCCCATAATCTCCTTGTCATACTCCTCCATATCCACCTCAAGAAACCATAATTACTCCAAATTCCTTGCATGAAAACAAATCCCATCAAGCTTCAGTGTTTTCTATCAAATTTTCTCCTATTAAAGCTACACATGAGCCTATTGGTATAAAGATGACTCCTAATGATAAGAGCCTTGGCCATGCAACTCACTCTAAATATGTTGATATCTATTTCACACCTTATATTCCTCCTTTTAAACAAAAACATCTACCTTCTCCATCATCCAAATCCATCCTTGGTACCTATATCCCAAAGTTGAAACCTTCAAACCTTCTATTCATATTGGGTCCTTATTTTCCTCCATCCACTATGCCTATCACTCCTATCTTGTCATCCACTTACCCTATCTGTTATTTGTGTGATCAAAATGTGATACACTTATATAAACCATTACAATTGAGAGAATCCATGAAGAGGAAGTCCCAAGAAGAGGTTTATAGCTTCCTATCCATAGCAGGAAAGAATCATGTAGATAATGATGGCGACTCTTAGATTAACCAAATAAGCAAGATCCCTGCAAGGTGCACTATAGAATGGAAGATTCAAATGATAATGCAAAGTAATCTAAGATGAGATGAAAGATCTAAGCTAAAAATGGTATGCAAGAAACGCAAGGAAAGTATATCTAAACTATATGAATTAAGCTAGATGCAAGAAAGTAGATAACAAAGCTAAATGGTAATACAATGCTCCAATGATACCAAGATACAATATGAGTGAGGATGCAAGAACTCCAAGATCTCCAAAAGGGAAGGATGCAAGAGCTCCAAGATTTCCAATTACAATTCACAAATCTCCAAAAGCTATCTTTTCCAATTTTTCCTTTCTTACCCAAGAATGAAGAGAGAGCTTCCTTTTATAGGAGATTAGAAATGAGCGGATGGTCAATATTAAGAGGCAAAATGAAATGGGAAATGGTGGAGATTAAATCTTGGTTGATCCATGTGTTCATACCTTCAAGAGGCAAAATCAAAGGCTAAGATTAAGAGGCAAAATAATGAGTGGTTGAGATAAAGATGAAAAATCCCTTTTCAAAAGATTCCATCTCATTGGAATGTGCAATTTTATTATTATTATTATTTATTGTTTATTATTTATTATTTTCTTGTTTTATGTGCACTTAGGATAAAGGGGTTGTTATTATGTAAATAAAAGATTTTTCATTTTATTAAAGAGGGAGAATGTTATTTTAATTAAATAAAGCTTAGGATAAAGTGGTCAAACTTTAGGATATAATCAAATAAATGATTAAGTGGTGATTTGATCAAGAAAATAAGAGATTAAATAAATATGAAAAATTGATTAAGCACAAGATATAGTCTAGTATTTAAATTTTAATGTTTAGAAAGGGGCTCATAGTATACTAGACCATTTTTGGGTGATTACATTTGCCCCTATTCGACTAATGTTTGAGTGATTTGGGAACACATTAGGTCAAAGAAAGACGATGTCAAGGTAACTAATAGAGATCTGATTCTGAGCTTCATCGAACAAAGAACAGTAAGGAAACTAATCCTGAACTTGATTGAATGAGAACTAGCAAAGATAGCAAGATTCCAATGCATAGTAAGAAAAATTGAACACTGAAATAGAGATTGAAAGACAAGACAATAAGATGCCAGAATCAATTTGCAGCTTTGAAAGATAGGTTATTCCTGCCCCCTCGGGATCAAAATCAAAATGACGTAGAGGAGAAGTAGAAATGAGATAGATTTGGTCAAATTAGGATAAGATAAGGTTCAATATGATTGATCATTGATTAAGACTGATTAGAAAAGCATTTGGACCGAGTCTGACCACTAAGCGATGAGAATTTTCCCCAATTTGAATAAGGTTGACCAGAAAGGTATAACATTAGCTTTAGGTCAAAGAAAGTGATTTATGAAGAAAAAAATGATAAATATTTTGCCTCAAAGGGTGTAAAGATAACTCGTAGAAGAATAGAAAAATGAGTTTGGATTTCAGTTTTGATCCCGAAAATGAATTGAGGATGCCGGAAAAAGAGGAAACTCTCTCCTCACCCAATGCAAGATGCAAAGACTAAAACTAAGATGCAATGAAAAGACTAAGATGAAACCTGTGATGAAAAATGAAAGTGAAAAGTGTAGGGATCTTACTTGGTCCTTATTTTCATCATTGAGCCTTATTAAGGGACATTGCAAGATCATACAACCCTCACTAGTGCAAGCACAACTATGATGATATGAATATGATCTATATAGGATAGTGTTGTGGGTCCACAACACACACCCCATTTTTTTTTGGTCCTCTGACCATGGGGACCCCCTTTCTTTTGTTTTTCGGTTTTTTGGTCTTGTTTGGCCCCTTGAGTCTGTTAGCACTATACCAAGAAAATTTTCAATTTCCTAGCATTGGATGTTTTCTTGCATATTCTATTTCAAATCCCATGTCTTACTGTGCTTAAAAGGTCAAATAGTGGTCAAAATTTATTAAAGATGCTCTATTTTTAAGTGTTTGTCGCTCAGTCGCGTTGGTCTTTTAACATGTTTTCAAGCTGTGTGAGTGAGTGGTGAGTCATTTTAGTATAAGTCACATAGTCATGGTAAAATTGTGTCAAGTCATGTTAGTAGTGCGAGTGAGCGGTTTGGTTGCTAAAGAATGTAAATCCCACAGTCACAATGTATATTTGAAGTCGGGTCGTAGGCTTGCAGCTGAGCGAGTTGGAAGTTGTTCTGTTTATCGCTCACTCATGAGGGATTAACTCTTTTAAAAGAAGGTCTAGCGAGTATGCAATGACTTAAAGTCTTGTGTGTTGCATAGTCACTTTGATATTATGTTGTTAACTTTATGCTCTATGACTGAGAAAATATTGTTAAAAGGGGTTCAATCGCACACCCGCATTAGATTTTCATGTATGTCTTTTAAGTCAGCGACTGTGTGAGGAAATTAGTTTGTAGATGTCGCTCACTCATTCAAGTCCTAACTCATATGTGTTTTGCAGTGTGAGTAAGCGATCCATTATGCGGAAGTTGTCAGTTGAAAGTTTGTCACTTAGTTGCCAAGTTGTTTTTCAATGTTTTAAAAGGTGTGTGAGTAGGTGATTATGAGATCATATGTTCTCGCTCACCTGCTGATGATTTGAAGTTTAAAGAAATGAGCTCGTGAGTATGTGATAAGGAAAAGAAAAGGCTATCGCTTACTCGGCCATAAATAAAGACAAAAGGAAAATGTTCGGCGGGTATGCGATTGAAGAAAGAATGTTGGTAGTCGCCCACTCGTAGTTGATAAAATAGTTAATTTTTCAATCCCACAAGTGCACTATGAAAGAAAAGGTGGGCTATCGCTCACTCGCTAAGGTTTAAAGTCATTTGAAAGAATTCTCACAAGTGCGCAAATAATAGAGAAATGGAAAGCTATCACCCAGTTGCTTGTGAAGAAAAATTAGTCAAGAAAGGTCAGCGAGTGAGTGATTAAATACATGATGAAGGAACTCACTCAGTCGTGAAGGATTCATTTATAAAAGAATCTTGCAGTGCAAGTAAGCGATTGGGTTAAAATACATAAAGGAAGTAGTTGTCGCTCACTCGCTGAGGTATAAAGATAAATTAGAAAGCCATGGCGAGTGTACGACTAGAAAATAATGCATGGTTGTTTTTAAGACCCACTCACTCGCTCAAGGAAAAAACATGATAAGTGTAGATCAGCGAGTGTACGACTAGGAAATGACTGACTAATAAAGACCATGTCACTCACTCATAGAGATTCAATGAAGGTAGAATTTTGAGGGGCAAGTCCGCGACTGATGAAAAGAAAGGTGATGTCGCTTACTCACTCAAATATGAACATAAAGAATCAAGAGATAGCGAGTGTGTGATTGAGAAGTTATGAAGCTGTTAGTTAGGTCATCGCCCAGTTGCTAAAGATATAAACCAAGACCAAAATAGATGGTGAGTGTGTGACTGGTTAAAGTGAAAGGTCACATCGCTCACTCGTAAGGACTATTCTGAGTATGAGTAAAGTATAGTGGGTTGGTGACAGATTGACAAGTGGCTAGTTTCAGGCTTACGAGTGCAAAAAGAGAAAAGTGTACACTCTTTTCCACCAAGGATCAAATAGTGCGAATTAATGGCAGCATTAGTGACAAAGAGATGATTGCATGACACTTCAAGTGTGAGAATTCGGCATTCAAGTGGACAAGACACAAGATTTAATGGTTATAAGTATGAATGATTAAACTTGATTCTGTACAATTCTCATTTTCCACATTTTAAGATTTTCTGTGAGAGTAACAGAGCCAGTTTGTCTGAGATAGTAATCTAAGAAGAAGAAGGATGATTCAAGATATCGTTCCCTCTACCTCGCAAGGGTCTAAGAAGAAGGAGGTTACACTGAAGAAATATGTGGAAGAATTTGCTGAGTTGCTACCTGGGACTTTGAATACAAATAGTGTAAATTGTGATGAATGGAAGGATAGCTGGTGCCAATGCAGAAACCTAGTCACCCTGAATTACTCTTGTAATACCTTATTCCATTATTTTTGTAATAATAGGATTAAAGCAGTCCCCATTTGCAATCCATGGGATTTAAATATGGCAAAATTGATTGTGCCTGATGTACATGTTGACATAGGCCTTATTAGGGAACTAGCTAGAAACTATTTCCTAGTAGCTAGGGTAATCAGGAAGAAGAATAAAGAAACCCTAGTTTCCATAGATAGGAGGTCAGTGGCAGAAGTGTTTGGAATCACTGATGCATTGTGCACAGATATTGATTTGAAGAAAATTTAGGGTGACTATGTCAAGAGAGAGCATTTGATTAAGAAGTATGAAATTCCAAAATTCATGCCTAGAGTAGATAGGCACCTGGTAAAAATCCCAGACAATCTAAAACCACCTTTTGATTTATCCTTGTTTCATCACTATATAAAGTACACAGTGTATGGTTTGAGCAGAGTTTTAGGTTTTGATGGAGATTCTACAGTGCCTCAAGATATACTCATGATGGATATGAACATTCAACACCCGAAGGTTAATACTGATTATGACTATGTAGGATACACAGTTGATGCTATTCATAATGCATTGGTGGAGATACAGTCAAATGCCCCAGTGCCTACCTTCAAGCATTACTCTCATTTGATGTATATGATTTTATACTATAACATGACATCTATGGATAAAGAACTTGAATTTTTTGTCTCAGAATATGGTGTTGATGCACCAATCTAAATATGGACTCAGGTATGGGATAGCTCATCCATAAAATCATCATTTGTATGCTTTTGCAATTGGATTGTGGATCCAAATTTTAATTTATTGGGAACAGATAGGAATAGGCTTCCATTTGAAATCAGAAAGGTTTTGAGACCTTGGGATTATGTTCCAAACTGACCTATATCTCACAACTGGGCTGATTTTTTCTTTTTTGACTATATCACTATCATCAGAGTATATGGTTGTACACAACCACCTCATATCGTCCCTAGGTTTGTCCCTCTGAGGGTTGCATTTTTAGAATTTATCTGGCAAATCACTTGGGTTGATAAGGAATTTTTAGAGGGACATAAGAAGGGCACTTTCATCCCTAGATTATGGGTGGGTTTTGATTTTTCCATTGGGAAAAGGGTTTTTGATTTGATAAATGAATTCTTGAAGAAATATAGAATGTCCATAGCAATTCCTAGGTTTTGTGACCCAGAACAATTTGTACAAACAAATTTGAAGAGAATGACTCCTTGGCAAAAGATTAGAGATCATGAGCCACTGGATGATGAAGATATTGTAAGAAAATAAGTTAATGAAGAAAGAAGTCTAGGAAAGGAGAAAGAAATGGAATGACCTCCTTAGGGAAGAATCAGGATGGAAAGAGTCAGATAATTCATTCTCTGGTTTTTTCCCTGATCTCCTATATTTCCAGAGGATAGAGGAAATGCTCAAGTCCTATGATACTTTAATGGCACAGGTACCACAATTTAATGTTGAAGATGCACAATCTCAAAGGTCCCCAATTCCTGTTGCATTACATGAACAAGAACATCTAGAACAATAGGAAGAGGAACAACAGGAAGAGGAACAACAGAAAGAAGAGCATCAGGAAGAAGAAGAGGCCGGTGAGGAAGCTACCTCAGTTAGAGAGCCACCAATGAATAAAAGAAAGAAAGAGCACAAGATGGTATAGGAAAGGAAAAGCATGGCCAAGGCCATGATTAGTGAGCATGGCAAATATTTCAGAAAATTGAAAAGACAATTGCTAAAACAGCCTCAAGCTGAGGGCCAAGTAGATAATCAAATGGTGTTATTTGAAAAGGATGACGAGAGGGTCATGATGGCTAATGAATTCATGAAAGATGATGAATTAAGAAAGTATAAAGAGTTCAAAAATTTCTTAATTAAGCTGAAACAAAAAGACTTGAGACAAGGATTGACTGCAGATGAAGAAAATGCAGATAAAAATGAAGAAATTGTAAGAATAGTCCAAGATTATGATCCTAAGAGTGAACTAATCACCGTGGAACAAGCCAGGTTATTAGTACAAAATAGTGGATTAATGTTGATGCCTGGTTGGGATTTTAAATCTACATTCATCATTGATTAGATCAGGAGGCAAGAGGATCCCCTGTTGAAAATAGAGTTTGAGATGGATGAAGTATTGAAAGGATCAGGGTTTGATCCTAAATCCAAGACTTTAGCTATATGGTCATTGGCCCCTACCATACAAAAGCCCTTGGTTATGACTATCAGAGAGGGAAAAAGGGTAGAAAGAATGATATGGAATTCACAGAATACTTCAGATATTGAGATAGCATAGTTAATGACACAAGTGTCATTTATGAACTTGGAAAAGGTTGATGACCTATCAAAAAGGTATGAAATGAATTTTGGCCAAATGATGGCCCTAGAAAAAAAGCATGAAGAGGTGGTTGTTCAGAACCACACATTAGAAGAGGAGATTGCTAAATTGAAAGAAGAATTAATAGAGAGTAGAAGAGAAAAGACTCCAATTCCTGAGGAAATAGCAGAAGTTAGGATAGATGTTGCTATTGGACCAAAGGATGATTCAACATTGGCAGAAGGCCAATCCAAAGGATTGTCACAGGAGAAAAATATAGATGTTATGTCTATTATAATGCCTATATTGCAGCATAGGATTGATGTTTTAAAATAGAAAATCGACATAGTATATACATTACATGGGTCATTACAAGAAGATTCAAAGACAGCTACAGAAGCCATGATTTTCTTGGAACCCACTTTCAAAGTTTGGTCAGCAAGGGAAAGGATCATGGACAAGTTGAAAAATGCTATGTTATATAGTGATGACTTCCTGAATAAAATATCAGATACCATGGAAATGATTAGTGAGTTGAATGATACATTTGCCTTTTTCAATGGAAAATCTGATTTGATAGATAACAATCTACAAATATTTGGTGATCAGTGCCCTTCTCTGATCCCGAAAATTTATGATGAAGCATGTGTTTTAAAAGCACAATCAGATTAGGTAGCTGGCTTTGATGGCATAGTCAAAAGTGAAGATTTAAAGTAGCACCTGGAAAAGGATACAAATGCTGAGTATTGCAACGATTTAATTGATAACCTCTTCAAGATTGAGAGAGATATGGCCAAGTTTGTTTCTGAGGCTAGAACCAGCATTGATGCCAGATGGATAGAAGCTGTTGCGAAATTGGAGAAGGAAAAGACCTTTGATTGGCCCACCATCAAAGAGGTGAATAGGTGGGAGGCAAAGCTGAAAGGATGAGGAGGATAGTGTAAACAACAACAACAAACCTTGTTCAGACTTTGCCAATAGTTGTCACCTGTGTTCTGTTACAAATTTTTGTTTCATGTTAGTTGCAAAGTTGTTAGAAAATATTTTGTAAATCTTTCCCAGTAAGTCCGTATCTTGTTGCATCCTTAGATATAAAAGGATTCCAAGACTACTGGGAAAGGAGATAGCCATTTCATTTTGATAATGCAAGTGTAATTGTATAGACTCTGGTTGAAGACCAATCAAATAGGGCGTTTGAAAATTATTGTTGAATGTAGCAAGCAATTTTGATTATGAATAAAATGAAATCCATTCATAGTTTCTGAAGCATATGATGATTATTATTTCTTCATTGTGGTGTTCTAAATTTTATTTAAATTGAATATTCAAGGAATTTCCAATTTATATGTCTGTCAGGCGGATTATGAAATAGTTTTAGGGTTCTTTCAAGGAAAGACTAAAATTGCCTTAGGAATATTTCAGTAAGATTCAGGGTATACAATGAATTTGATGAATTAATTTGTTATATGTGTTAACATAGGTGTATAAGGCATATCTATGTTTATGTCAAATGTTGTAGTTGTTTCAAGTTCATGTTCATGATCATGTTGGTTGAAATTGTTCATAAATGACTCCATGCCCTAGGATTAAGCAGTGGTCTGTTCCCATTCAAAATAGGTGATTATCACTATTAAAATTGATCTTTACCTTTATGTGTTGATCTGTTTCAGTAAATATTACAGTGATCAGCTCCTGTAATTGCATTCATATTCTACTGGGATAATTTAGTGATTTGATTACATTGAGTTAGAGGGGTAATCCTGCCTGAGTTAATGGAGCTCGAAGTGTAGGAGGTTTAAAAACCTTGTTTTTGTCATTTCTATATCTTGTATGGTCAGTGTCTAGGATAAATAGAGTAGGCTCTTTGAGAGTATTTTCATATTAGCAAGAAAAGGAACTAACAGAGTCCTCGCTCGGTTAGCCTCAGAAGAACACGTGTCAGCATGATTAGACAAAGGAAAAGAACCTTTTTTGGCCTTTCGGCCCTTTCAGCATTTTGGGGGACCATAGTACTCTGAAATACCAAAATGGCCAAAAGGCCAAAATTCAGTCCTTTCAGTGTTTTCGATCTTCAAAAACACCGAAAGGCTAAAGGTATCTACCTCTGAACTTTTAGTTTTTCAGACACCAAAACCACTGAAACCACCGAAAACACTGACATCAAAACCCACGGGTTATAAATTGTAAAAGGGCCCTCATTCGTGATCACTTTGTGTTTTTTCTTGAGAGCTCGCAGCTGCAGCATTTTTTTCACCTTTGACCCAGGGATTGATCACACGCTCTCCTCCAAGCCATTGCTGTGTCATCTTCTCCCACACCTTGCCCTCTAAGGTAGGTCTTGTCCGATGCCTCACATTTTCTTTTCCTTCCTCTGCTTATTTTTTTAGGTTTTAGGGTTTTTTCACCCTAGCGATTGTTTGGCCTAGGGCATGCTGTCTCTTTCTCCCCTAGTCTCTAAGGGCCCTTGGGCCATCATTTTTGTGGGAAGTCCATCCATGTTGAGTCGAGTTTCTTTTTCCCTCTAGTTTTTTAGGGTTTGTCCGGTCGTGACCTTTTTTGTAGGTTTTTGGCCTCCAAAAGGCCAAAAATAGGGTCAAATGGTCGTCAATGTTGTTTTCAGAGATTCGGCCCTTTCGGCATTTTGGACCTCCAAAACGTCCAAAATGCCAGCATGACCGAATCCCCAAAAGTACTATCTCTCATTTCTATTTCAGAGACTTGGACCTTTCAGCATTTTAGACCTCTGAAAGGTCTGAAATGTCATCAGATCCAAGTCTCCAAAACCTTGTTTTCAAGCTTCAGGATTTCAGACTTTCGGCATACGGGAAACTTTCATAATTTCAGATACTGAAAGGTCTGAAGGAACTCCCTTCAAATGATGGATTTTCGCACTTTCAGACTTTTTAGCCTCCGAAATAGTCTTCGGTGTCCATAACCCCAAAAGTGCAAAAAACCTGCATTCTCGGTGACTTAGAGAGTTTTTCTCTATTTTCTTAGTTTAGTCTGCTTTCTTTCAGCTTGTTCTTCAAAGAAGATACTGATACTTGCAAGTTTTATTATAGGAATGCCTGAGAAAAGGACTACTTCACCCATGAAGTACCTATACAAGGGGAACACCCCCCTTCAAAGATTGGCATCAAGCATAGTAAAATCACCGATACTAATATTAGGAATGTAAATTGGGATGAATTCCTAACAAGGTGCACCCAACCACAAGGAAGATAAGAGGACTGTACTTCAATTGTATTAGTAGGACTTGTCAATGCAGTAGCCCACACAGTGGGCATAACCTCACCTAAATTAATCACGGCCTTGGAAAATCACTATGACTTAGAAAAAAGGATGGTTCAAAACACAGAGGGCCAAGTAGTATTGGATATCAGGTCAGACGTCATAGAGGATGTATTCCACCTTCACAAAGGCATAGACAAGTTCTATGAATTCTTCATAGAGAAGGGAAACTTGTGGTTCAGGAACAAAGGGGACAAAGCATATGAGATATTCAATGACAATTACCTTGAACAACCTGTCCCCAAAAATAAGCTGGACAAGATAGACCTAAGGAGGGGATACATGAAGGATGATATCAAAACAGCCATAACAATGCTGAGCTGAATATATGGGTTACAAAAATCCTCCCAACTGGAGACTTGGATGATTCTCCTAATTGAAATACTCAAAGGCCATAGGTCTAGGTTTGACTAGGGAACCATCATCAATGACAAGTTGGACAGACAACTGTTGGCAGTAAATAATAATCCCAAGTTTTACATGAGTACTTATGTGGTGTACTTATTAGCAGACCGAGCGGATTACCCATGACTCACCAAGAGGGGGAACCTAAATGATCTCAACATATGGCCTTACATCATATACCCCCAACTATAGAAGAGGGCAAAAATGTCAGAGGATAGCCCAGACTACAGGATAGTCAATGACACTTTCATTTTAACAATCATCTGATCCATCGAAGGTGATTTTGCAAAAGGATGTCAGAGGAAGCAACCACTAAGATAAGGGCCATAGGGGCCTATTACATTCAATTCAAGACCTTCACCTACATTCATATAGCAGGATCAATAGTAAAACCAAAGAAATTTCCCAGATATCCATTCGTCTGGATGCTCATTTTGGAGATGGCCTGGCAACTCGCCGATGCATATGAGCACATAAAGCAAAAGAAGAAGCATTTTTGGGTATTTCCCATCTCATTGGGAGCATATACCCTATAGGATATGAAGGTATTTAAGTATTTGGCCTTTGAATGGGATGAATTTCCCCTGCATCTTTACAAGACAGTACGGTCGCATTTTGATCCTATAGGCACTTATAACCACATTATTGGAAAATTATACATTCACAAACCACACGAGGAGGATCACTGGATGAACTATGTGGATGACCATGAGGTTAGGATCTTGGATTACTGTAGGATGAACCTTACCCTAGCAAAGGAAGTCATAAAGACCCTTATTCCCCCTAAAGTTTGGGAGTATGATTCAGATGAGGTCTTGGAGGCAATTTACACCAATGAGAAGATATATGATAGGCCCATCATGAACGCAGAGGTTGACAAAGATGAAAATAATGACATTAAATTTTGGGAAAGGCATGTGATGAGAATGACAGAGGAGTGGATTAAGAGGCCCTATAGGATGAGCCCAATATCTATGAAAACAATGATGGATCCACCCAAGCAAGTGCATAAACAACATGGGGAGAAAAACACAGTGCCAAAATACAAGAAGGCACCACCACAGAAACCAAGCACGGTGTATGGCCATGAACGTGTGGTAGAATATGGGTCAAACCCAAGGCCCAAGGTTCCCAAGATAAGAATTACTAGACAGATAGATTCCCCTATTGGCCAAACACAAGTTACATCAGATGAAGGACCCTCCACTCTGGGACAATCTTTTTCCACCACCGGAAAGAGTAAAAAGATATACAAGTGGAAGAAAGCTTCTATGTCCCCGCAATTGGAGACCGTGCAAGAAGACCTGCAAGAAGAGGAAGAGGGAGAGGTACCTCTATTCAAAAGGATAAGGTCTCACAAAAGGAGAGAAAAGGAGACTAGTCGGAAGCAACAAGAGGATCGTAAAGAGCAAGATAACCCCTTAGATGCTCTTGGATCGGATGAGTTCCAAACATCAGAATTTGAGGGTCTAGAAGGTTTCTCAAACCAGGGCCAAGACATGATGGGTTATGTGATTGGATATGAGGTAGGTGGTCCTTTTCTCTTCCAACCAAATGTAACCCTAACTCCACCTCCCACTCAATTTACTAACCCAAACCAAGGTATACCTATTGTGGGAAAGAGCTCCAAAATAGATCACGGGCTCAGGAATCAAGAGTCTTCACTCACCCAAGAAGTGCCTAGAAAAGAGCCCACAATAGAAGCCATAAATATTACAATGCCCCCTCACATTCCTGCTCCACCAACTACTATTCCACCTCCTATTCCAACTCCACCACCAACTATTTTTCCACCTCTAATTCAAAATCTCCCAACACCTACTCCACCATCTTTTACCCCTTTGCCTAACCACATCCCAACCCTTGGAGGATCAATAAACCCAGATTCTATGTCACCTTTCGAAACTACACTGAAGGTCATGACCGGTCTCAATACCGAGGTGTTGGCTAGCTCCTTGAGCGATGAAAATAGAGGCTAGTAAAAACAAGATGAGGCAGGGGAAGAAAAGGACAAGGTGGAGGAGGAAAGGGAGAAAGAAGGACACCAAGAAGAGGGGAATGAAGAGGAACAAAGACCAGAACAAGGAGAAGGTCCAGATAAAGAGGTGACTCCAGGGTCCCAAAATTTGGATTCCATTTTACAAGTTGCCCCATATGATCCAGTCACCGCGTCTAGTAAGCCTACATGGTTTACTAGAGAGATCTAGTTAAGGAGGAGAACCTATACACATGACGATGAAGGGGAAAATGTAGACATAACATCCTTGGGGAAAGCATTTCAGAGGACAAAGGTGATATTACCAGTGCGAACAATGTCCTATGTCACTCAAGACACTAGGGGACACTGGAAGGCACATGTTGCACTCCCATCTGCCAACACCTCTCAAGCCCAAACTACTTTGGAAGACTATACATTTCAGGAGGTAGATTTGGGAGAACCTACCAGGGAAGGGAGCAAGACACTAGCAACCTTAGGGCTAAAACTTTCTCTGGGTTTTATGAGTAAGGATGAAGAGACCATAAAGAATTTGATAAAATAAAATGAATCCCTGAAAAAGGTTGATTCAAAAAATGGTTGGTCCCATTGACCCTAACTACCCGAAGGCCTCGCTACATGAAATGTTGGATAAAAGAAACACCCCAGACTTACCGTCAGGTTTAACCCCATGCTTTATCAAAGCAATTGTAGATTGGAAGAAGGATTTTGAACAATACGGGGAAGGTGCTATCAAGAAAATATTCAAACCTTATAGGGTTATTCTAATAGAAGCTACAAATTTGATAGATTTGATGATAGATGATGGTGGCCTAGAATCTGAGACAAGAAAATGGAGAGCAACCCTCCAGAACTTACAGATCATCAGAAAATAGCACTTCCAGATCTTGGTGAAAATATATGAAGGTGAGGAGCTAGACAAATTTGAGACATGGATCAAGCACATAACCAAGATAATTGGTATTTTTGATAAATGTCAAGCTTCCATATTGGATAAGCAAAAGGAGTTCCTAGAATGGGTAAGAGAAATAGATATCTTCTTCACAGGGATCAACCTTGATTTATACTGGGATGAAGATAAACATGTCTTATGGCCATCCAAAGAAGTGGTCCAACAATTCAAGGACATCATGACAGGTGTAGGGACTAAGGAAACCCTGCAATAATTATTTTATTCAAAGGAAGAAATGATGAATATGACCAATTACATAGAAGAGATCTAGTTCTTCACCTTCGAGCTATCTCCCTTCAAAGAAAAGAAATAATGGAAGGTTAACAGGGAAAAAAGGAAGGAGATAAACTATGAGGAAGTCCAGGAGATCACACAAAGGCTCAGGGCTGCACACCTAGAGGTGTTCCCAAATTGACCCCTTGGACCACAAAGAAGTTCTGGAGAAAAGTCTCCAAAACTTCAAATAATTCCCTTAAGGTAGGTTTCAGAGTTTTGGCCTTTTGGCCTTTTCGGCCCCGCAAACAATCTAGTTCTTCGGCCTTTTGAACTTTCAGGATTTTCAGCCTTTTGGCCCTGTAGATTTTTCTGCCTTTCAGCCTTTTCATCCTTTGTGGCCCTCCGAGTTTTGACCTTTTTGGCCTTCTAGATATTTTGGCCTCTTCTGCCTCCGACAAGTCTAAACTTCGGACCAAATTATGATGATAAACACTTATAAATTTTGACACTGAAAAGTTTTGGAGTTGAGTTCAGGGTCTAAAAAAACTAGGTGTTTACAACAAGATCACATTTTTGCACGCCACTTAAAATACATATCTAATTGATGGTCAGCTTGAGTTTGTTTTGAAGGGACTAAGGGTTCCCTATTAGTCTCCACCTCCAGAAGAGCTTCTAGATGAAGATTCCAAGAAAGACTTCTAGAAACAAGAAGAAGACTCTAAGTTTTCAGAAGAAACCCTCCTTCTTTTCTCTTTATTCTTGGCGACTTTGACCCTCCTTGCATGGGAAAACTGATTGTAAATGGGTTCATGAATCCATGCAATTTATCTAGTGTCAATTAAGAATAGTTTCCCTTTTAGTAAAGTTTGAGTTTAATTTATTTTTTTCTTTGATGCCCTAAATTTGGAATTCAGAGTTGTGGATAAAATTCTATATATTGTAATCACAAATCAATGTAAAGAGTCAAATTCTTAAAGCAATAAAGATATTAATTTGGTGCTTCAATCGTGGTGTGTGAATTGCTGCTATCTGTGAAAATTTATTGAATGTATGCTTGCATTATTCATTAATTTTAGAGAGCCTTTTGTTTATTGTGTTTTTTAATTCATGTTTCTTTGAGTTGGAGTTTGCTGTTGTTTTCTTTGCCCTGCTGTGATGAATGCATGGAAGAGATCATCTTTGGGCTTAACGATAAATCTATCTCATGGGCTCGCACATCTTGTTGGCTTCATGATCTGATCAATTTTGAAAATCTTGCACAAGTGAATATGTCTTCTCTCCAAACACTTGCATCTGAAGGGTAGTGAATTGTGACTTCGGTCTGGTTCATGCTTCATGGGTTTACACCCAATTTCTCTGATCATTCAATTTGCAAGGAAGGGTTTACAAATGGTTTATGTCTGTAGGATTTCACTTTCTTTCATTTTCTTATTTTCTTGTTACTCTACTCGTTACTTTCTTATGTCTTTCAAACCCTAAAATCTATATTTTGAAAATACAAAATTGCATTTTATTTACAATACCCGTATATGTTAAAATGGAAGATACCAAAAAGGGAACTAAAGTGTTTTGCAGCTTGAAGTCTTGAACAAAGCAGCAAAGGCCAACTCATGAACAATCACATTTATCTTCAATTGAGTAACCAAGCAGGTTGTGACCCGACTTCGGAGAAATTTGGGAATAACCCCGTTATTCTTTCAAGAGAGGAAATCAAATCTTGAGATCCTAGAAAGCTGGCTTGTGTCAAAACAATGCTCAATAGAAGTGGTGCTAGAAGGAGGGCCACAAGAATTAAAAGCTAGATAACATTGGATCTTTCTCTCTAGAGACATTCGAGCGAGTGCTTAGATCATCCCTAAAGAGAGGCAAGTTCCTTGAACTTACCCATCATCATAAAGCTCGCAGCAACAAAGGGAAGAAAAAAGAAAAATCCTCTTCCCACCTTACCGAGTCTCAGAATTATTTTGGACAACAATCACATATCGCTTCCCTGACTGTTATCGCAGCCATAATGCAAAATCAGAACTTGAACAACCAGAATTTGCAACAACCTCGTCCGATGGCCTTTTTAGCCAATGCAACCAGCTCACCCCTAAATTTTGTTGGGTAGCTCCATGAGTTACCCAAAAATTTGGAGAAGTTTTGCACCTATTTTATATATGGTGAATCAAGGATAACAAAACAACACATCTGTGCCTTTAAGGAAATTTGCAACCGTAAAGAGATTGTCCACCAAGATGTTGTTTGCTGTCTATTCCCATACCCTTTGGGAGAGTTCTCTTACAATTGGTACTTGAACTTACCATGAGGATCTATCTCTACGTGGAAAAAGTTTGAAATCAAATTCCTCAATCAATTCAAATTGTATGTGTATCCGGACACGACACATCACCAGTTCATTACCACAAGGAAAGATCCTAAAGAGCCTATCACTATGTTCAACCATGATTTTCCCAAGATGCATCAGAAGTTGGGAGCTCCTTACACCATACCAGCAGAGGCTGTCATTCAAGTTTACTTAAAAGTATTGGATCCTTTTACCTCAATATTTCTAAGGAGGCTTCCCCTAGTGGATATAGACATGATGGAAAAGGTGTACAGTGAAGCCATCACATTCACCCAGTAGATGGACCCATAAGAAAGGAGTTATGTAGCGGTACCTATCATGAATAAAATTTCTGTCCCACATCCATTTGCAACAAACAATCAAGCTCTGACCACTCACATGCCTAGGTTGAACCCCATTCCAGCGCAACCATTTTCAGCCACACCCCCATCTATTACTTATCTGGGTTATGAGGCCCACAAGACAATGTTTGTGGAGCAGAGATTTGTGCCCCAAGAAGAGCTTGATACTCTCATGGCCTCTGAACTAGATGTCGTGAAGAAGACATTATCCTAACTCACCAATGAGCTCACCCAGATGAAGTTGAATCCATCTCAGAATCAAGGTGGATATCAATGAACATCTGCTGGTCCAAATACATATCCTCAAAAATCCAATCAGAGTTTCAACACGTACAACAACAACAACATGCAGGAGAAAAAATTTGGGCATAAAAGGCCAAACAAGCCATGGAACACCAGACCCAATAATGACAACATCCCAGTAGACAATGCCAATGCTTACAAGGCTTCAGAGGCTAATTTTTTCAGGGCTCCAAATTCACACCAAGGTAATAATGGACTAGGAAACAACTCCCGTAATCATTACATCCAGAACCCAGAAGAGACCCTGACAGAATTTGATGCTATGGTGTTTGATTCTTATGAATCTAGAAAGGAGGACCTATGTGAGGGAATATGAGTTTGTGTTCCCCTTCCAGAGGGAAAATGAACTGGAATACTCAGAAGTACATGCCTTCCAAAATGATCAATGAAATTTGTATAATCTTCAAAGTAGAAAGGAACCTCTCACCGAAGGTATTCCCCCAAGAAAACAACCAACTCCACCAAACCCTTGAGCTAGCAACAATCCCATGCCTCCTAAAGGATTGAATGTTCCTACACCTCCTACGACACATACGTATGCTAGCTACAGAGGTGTAGCCTGGTCCAGTGACAAATACAACATAGTTGATGAGCTGAAGAAAACTAAAGAGAACATATCTATGTTTGAATTGCTGCAAGGTTGCCCATCTCAGAAAGAGGCCCTTCTAAGATATCTGGACCTCTCAAAACCTAGCTCATCGACCAAAAATGCAAGGATAGATACATCTGACATCAACACATCCAAGGCTTTCCCTGTTACGTTCAAAGATAGGATAGAGGTCCCACCATTCTTACTCAGTCTATGGATGTTTGGAAAGAACTTACACAATTGCTTGATTGAATTAGGAGCTTCATGCAACATCATGCCTTTGTCAATTTGTCAGAAGTTGGGGATGGTGCCCCAAGTAACAAACCAAGTGGTCATGTAATTGGATAAAATTGTGGTCAAGGTAATCAATGTGCTCAAATGTTTACACATCTAATTAGTTGCAGATCTCAGAATACAAGAATGCATTGATGTACATATAGTAGACATACCTAAAACTTATGGGATGTTGTTGAGTCAAGAATGGACCAAGTGCTTGAGAGGCTGGCTTTCCATGGATTTCACCCACCTATGGCTACCATGGAGAGGCCTGAACAACTAGTTTAAGATTGATGTAGAGCCTAAATTGAGACAGATGATCACTGAGTACAATGCCCCAAATGAAGTCATGTTCACCTAGACGGACATGGGCACTTATCGGATGGATGACATCCTCATGCTCCAAATCTGAGAGGACCTAGAACCAAACCACAGACCCATTTTGGGTCTCTTGGAGTCATATATTGATGATGACATCTTCCAACACTTCATCAACAACACTACAGTTAGCCTATAACACTTGGGACAAGATGCAGACCCTAAAATTTTGTTACTACCAGGGTATTGTCGATTACACCAGGTTAGCCATTCTGAGTTCACATGCCCCAATTCCCAGGAAAAATTATCAAGGGTATTAAATGAAATCACCTCATCAAGAACACTATAAGAGACCCCTACAAAAAAGGGAGACATCCTCGAGACCAAGGACAAGAATAACATCCCGACAGAGGCTGATGTCCTAGTTCCTACAATCACCCCAAACCAAGATTACGATGGTGGGTCTGATTCTGATAAAAAAGGTCATGTGTTATACATTCTTAGTGATTGGAGAACCTCTGATGATAGAGCGTGTCCCCCTTACAAAGGAATTCTACAAGATGAAGGCAACAAAAGTACTATAAACCTCAAACACAGACATACTCAAAATACGGGAGAGTCAACCTCTTGGGACGATGACTTAGAGAAGGGTCGGAAGTCTAGAACCAAGGGACTTCCCAAGAGAAAATTGACCAAAACCAATTCTACTAAGCAACCTCAGATATGGAAATTGCACTTTGATGGTTCCAAGTGTAAACAAGGAGTAGGTGTAGGGATTGAATTAATAAACCCAAGAGGTAAGTCTTTCAATGCCGCTTATAGGTTACAATTTCTGTGTACTAACAATGTTGCAGAGTATGAAGAATTGGTCTATGGACTCCTCCTGGCCCATGAGAAGGGCATAAAAATCCTGATAGTAGAAGGGGACTTGCAATTGGTTGTCAAGTAGATCCATAGTCAATATACTTGCAATGACAAAAGGCTATCAGCCTACCGAAATAGAGCATGGGACTTAATTAGTGACTTTGACGCTTTCAACATCAAAACCATCCCAAGAAGGAGAAATGTTGTCACCGATGCCGTAGACATGTTGGCTAGTTCATTAAATCCAATGGAGAAATCCAAGCTGAAGAAATTCTCAGTTGAACTTGTCGCAGCCCCGGCCATTCCAGACAACGTCACTAAATTTCAAGTCTTCCAGGATGATCAACACATTTTGGAGTTTATCATGTGTGCCGGTGTGTTCAAAAAAAAAATCCTAGACAAGGAAAAGGAAGGTGAAGAAACAGTTGAACCCGAATCTCTTGATGATCAAGGTGTCATAAATCTAAGGACCAACGCCATACCCAAAGGGATGGTAGAACTAGAGAGGATTTTTGACAGTGACAAGATTGCAGTAAGGAGATGCCTAGATGTAACACCGAATGGTAAAGAATGTGATAACTACAACCTTGGCATAGAAGAGGAACCTAGAAGAGTCCACATCGGAAAGGTAGGAACCAAAGAAGAAAAGGAGAAAATGGTACAGCTCCTCACTAAATATTGAGATGTCATAGCATGGAGCTATGAAGAATTGAAGACATATGACACCTCAGTCATAGTGCACAACATCCCTCTAAAATCTGACTCTAAGCCTTTCCGAAAATGATAGAGGCCTGTGAACCCCACCATGGAACCCTTAATTCAAAAGGAAGTTTAGAAATTTCTCAATTCCAGGATCATCTTTCCAATTCGGCATTCCACGTGGGTGGTGAACCTGGTACCCGTAAGAAATAAAATGGGAGAGATCAGACTATGTGTAGATTTCTGGAACCTCAGCAAGTCTTCTTAGAAGGACAATTACCCACTCCCATCTTTGGATGAAGTATTTCCAAAGGTTAACGGGTCTCAAATGATGTCATTTCTGGATGGCTACTAAGGCTACAACCAGGTGATGGTGCAGGAAGAAGACAGGATAAAAATGACGTTCACTACCAAATGGGGAACCTTTTCCTACCACAAAATACATTTCAGAGTGATTAACATAGGGGCCACCTTTCAGAGGGCAATGGACATAGATTTCAAAGGACTAGTTGGGAAATGCATTATCATCTATATGGATGACCTCACAACTTTCTCAAAACAAAGAGCTGACCACTTAAGTGACCTCAGAAAATGCCCTCAAAGATGTAAGGAATTCAAGATCTCCCTCAATCCCAAGAAATGTGTGTTTGGGGTAACTGAAGGAAAACTCTTGGGACATATCATCTCAGAAATGGGGATAGCCATAGATCCTGAAAGAGTGGAAGCCATTCTAAAATTGACACCGCCACACAGCCGCAAAGAGCTGAAATATTTCTTCGAGAAGATCAACTTTGTAAGGAAGTTCATTAGTGGTTTCGCAGAGATAGTAAAACCATTGAATGACATGCTCAAGAAGGATGCCAAGATTGAATGGGCTCTCCTAGCCAAGAAATCTTTTGAGGAGATCAAGAATGCCAACGCTATAGCACCGGTCCTGGTCAAGCTAGACTACACTATCCCCTTTAAGGTTTACTCCTTTGCATCTGAGCACTCATGTGCAATCATCCTCATGCAGAAGAAGAATAGTGAAGATGAGAGACCCATATCTTTCATGAGTTTCCCTTTTAAAGATGCTGAGCTCAGATATCCCAACCTGGATAAATAGTCATTTTCCCTCGTCAAAGTACTAAAAAAGTTCAGACACTACATCTTGAGAATTAAATTCATTGGGGTAGTTCCAGACACAGCTGTCAAGTCCCTTTTGATGTAGAATGAGCTGGGGGAGCGGAGAGGAAAATGGATGGCCATCCTCCAAGAGTTTGACTTTGAAATCCAACCAATGAAAATAGTAAGGGGCCAAGGCTTGATGAAGCTGATCTTTGAGGTTGAAGAAGGGCTGGTCTACCAAACCTACACCGACCAAGGTGTGATCAGTGATATATGGTACAAAGACATATTGTATTATCTACTGCAAAACTGTTGCCTAGAGGAAATGAGTGGTTCTCAAAGAAGAGCCTTGAGAATCAAGGAGAGCTCCTATATGTTGAAGAATGGATAACTGTATAAGCGTAATTATGAAGGCCTATACCTGAGGTGCTTGGATAGACTGGAGGTAAAGCAAATCCTAGTAAAAGTCCATGACAGGTATGGAAAGGGACATGGGTGAGCTGATGCAACAACTCACCAAATCTTAAGTGTAGGATATTTTTGGCCTACAATATTTAAAGACACTAGCGAACATGTGAGGTCTTTCCGCACTTGCAAAACTAGTACAACTCGAGAGAGAAACCCCGTGATGCCCCTACAACCTATATATGAGGTACGCCTGTTTTCCCAATGGGGCTTGGATTTTTTTGGAATGATTAGCCCCCCTTCGTTTGTAGGATACAAGTTCATCCTGATAGCTATTGAGTACTGCACCCATTGGATGGAAGCTCAAGAACTTGTACTATAGAGGTCATAACCAAATTCTTGGAGGAGCACATCATAACTAGGTTTGGGATTCCATTTTATCTGGTATGTGATAATGCTCCCTCTTTTTCTTCAGCCTCGCTCATGCAATGGGCCTTCAAGAACTAGGTAATCCTCAAGTTCTCTTCAAACTGCTATCCACAAGGAAATGGTGTAGCAGAGTCTACCAACAAGAACTTAACGATAGTGATGAAACACCTCCTAGATGAAAACCCCAGGGATTGGTACGCACAATTGAAATAATCTTTGTGGACCAATCACATAAGGATCAAGAATGCCCTGGGGACGTCTCCATATCAGCTAGTCTATGGCTTACAACCGGTCTTCCCTATGAACTTAAAGATCCCAATCCTCAGATTCATGGACCAATATGTGGGAGGAGAAGATCGAGTCCAAGTCTGACTCATGAACCTCCTTAACCTAGAGGAGAGGCAAGCATCAGCTCTGGAGAACATGTCAAAACATCAGTCCATAGTCAAGAGGTGGTTCGAAAAGAGAGCCACCATTAAAGCCTTCAGGATCTTTGACCTTTTCCTCATGTGGGATAAGACAAAAGAAAATCCAGGCAGCCACACTGAGCTCCAAATATTGTGGACATGCCCTTATCAAATATCAGAGATCCTGGGGGAAAACACTTTTAGGATCAACACGTTGAGTGGAGAGTTGACCCCATTTCCAGTCAATGCGAAATTCCTCAAACAATACTTTGAATCCTAAGTGGGACTACCTTCCATCCCTTGTACCATAGTCCCCCCTTTTTGGTTCTTTCCTTTTTGGGTTCTTTCCATCTCTTTTTGTTTCTTCATTGCCCTTGTCGTCAGTCCTTTCTTCCTTTGTTTTTTTCAGGGCTCATTTTCTATTTTTGGGTCAGTGTGTTCTTGGATCCATTCCAAGATAGTCCTCAACTTAGAGTAAGAGTATTTCTTAGTGAATTATCCAAAGGAGAGGTGCAACACAAAGAAAAATTTTATAAAAGGAAAAGTGATGGCAGCTATAAGTGATTGAAAAGAATAAGTTCAAGGCTCGGTCATCCTAATCACAAAATACACTAAAAGGAAACATTCAAGAGAAATGGTTCCTTGAGCGTTTGATAGTTATGACCAACACTAGTGCGTAGATTTGGGTACCCACCGGTCCCATAACCTAGGTCTAAATGAATGTGAAGGCAGTGGCAAAAGAAAAGAGAATAGCTGAAGAGAGAAGAAAAGAAGCACAGGAAAAGAAAAGTGTCCCAAAGAGGCCACAAGCGTGAAATTTGGGTGGCACAGCCTAATCGTTTCTTAGATCAAGTTAAATAAGAAAATAGAATTTCATTGCTTTGGACCTAAACACATAGAGTACACAAACATCTAGAGCTTAACACATTTCAAGAGCACACGGAAGAAATAAAATGACTGTCCAGAAGACATAACTCTCAAAAAGCAAGAAAGCTACAACTTGGCAAACCTTCAGACTTGGGTGACTATAGCAACCTCTACCTGGGCTATGAACACCTGATTGATAGTAGAGAAAGGTTATACTTGGGATTTGGGGAAAAATTTGTTGGGGCTATGAATGCCTGACTGGTAGCAAAGCTCTTTTTGGGAAGCCTTGGTCTACTTGGTGAAGGTCGGGAGCAACTAGCAAACATTTTGGTTACCATAATCAAAGGTCAAAGAATGAATACACAAGAACACACACTGGAAACCAGTGGAAAACCTCAGATTGTAGGTCATTGGGAGATTGGTTGACACCAACACCTCTTAGCCTTGTTCTACTACAAAGTTACAACCTAGAAGAGTAATGATGATAAAGAAATGCCTTGGTCATTCCTCCTTTTTTTGGGGCTATTTGTTGTGGATCCACAACACACACCCCATTTGTTTTTGGTCCTCTGACCATGGGGACCCCCTTTCTTTTGTTTTTTAGTTTTTTGGTCTTGTTTTCCCCCTTGAGTCCTCACTCAGTCAGCCTCAGAAGAACATGTGTCAGCATGATTAGACAAAGAAAAAGCACATTTTTTGGCCTTTCGTCCCTTTCGGCATTTTGGGGGACCATAGTACTCTGAAACACCAAAATAGATGAAAGGTTGAAAGTCGGTCCTTTTGGTGTGTTCGGTCTCAAAAAACACTGAAATTCCAAAGGTATCTACCTCCAAAATTTTGGTGTTTGAGAAACCAAAACCACCAAAAATGCTGACATCAAAACCCACAGGTTATAAATTACAAAACGGCCCTCATTCAAGATCACTTTGTGTTTTTTATCAAGAGCTCACAGCTGTAGCATTTTTTCCACCTTTGACCTAGGGATTGATCTTGTGCTCACCTCCAAGCCATCACTATGTTGTCTTCCCCCTCTCCTTGCCCTCCGAGGTAGGTCTTGTTTGCTACCTCACATTTTCCTTTCCTTCCTCTATTTTTTTTTTTAGGTTTTAGGGTTTTTTCGTCCTAGCGCTTGTCTAGCCTAGGGCGTGCTGTCTCTTTCTGACCTGGTCTCTAAGGGCCCTTGGGTGCCATCATTTTTTTGGGAAGTTTGTCCGTGTTGAGTCGGGTTTTTTTTTCCCTCTGGTTTTTTAGGGTTTGTCCAATCGCGACCTTTGTCTAAAAGGCCAAAAACCAGGTCAATTGGTTGGCAGTCTTGTTTTTGAAGATTCGGCCCTTTCGGCATTTTGGAGCTCCAAAATGTCCAAAATGTCGACAAGACCAAATCCCTGAAAGTCCTGTCTCTCATTTCTATTTTGGAGACTTGTCCCTTTTGACATTTTGGACCTTCGAAAGGTCCGAAATGCTGTCAGATCCCAATCTCCAAAACCTAGTTTTCAAGCTTCGGGATTTTAGAATTTTGGCATCTGAAAAAATTTCATACTTTCGGATATGGAAAGGTCTAAAGGAACTCCCTTCAAATGATGGCTTTTCACACTTTTGGCCTTTTCAGCCTCTAAAAAAAGTCTTTGGTGTCCGTAATCTTGAAAGTGTGAAAAACTTGCATTCTCAGTGACTTAGAGAGTTTTGCTCTATTTTCTTAGTTTAGTCATCTTTCTTTCAACTTGTTCTTCAAATAAGATACTAATACTTTCATGTTTTATTATAGGAATGCCAGAGAAAAGGACTACTTCACCCATGAAGTACCTATACAAGGGGAACACTCCCCCTTTAAAGATTGGCAACAAGCATCATGAAATCACCGATACTGATATCAGGAATGTAAATTGGGATGAATTTCTAACAAGGTGCGCCCAACCACAAGGAATATTAGAGCACTGTACTTCATTTGTATTAGTAGGACTTGTCAATGCAGCAGCCCACCCAGTGGCCGTAACCTCACCTGAATTAATCATGGCCTTGACAAACCACTATGACTCAGACAAAAGGATGGTTCAAAACACAAAGGGCCAAGTAGTATTGGATATCAGGCCGGACATCATAGAGGATGTATTCCACCTTCACAAAGGCATAGAAAAGTTCTATGAATTATTCATAGAGAAGGGAAACTTGTGGTTCAGGAACAAAGGGGACGAAGCATATGAGATAGTCAATGACAATTACCTCAAACAACCTCTCCCCAAAAATAAGTTGGATAAGATAGACCTAAGGAGGGGATACATGAAGGATGATATCAAAGCGGCCATAACAATGCTTAGCCGAGTATATGGGTTACCAAAATCCTCCCAACTGGAGAATTGGATGATTGTCCTGATTGAAACACTCAAAGGTTGTAGGTCTAGGTTCAACTAGGGAACCATCATCAGCGACAAGTTGGATGAACAACTGGTGGTAGTAAAACATAACCCCAAGTTTTACATGAGTACTTATGTGGTGTACTTATTAGCAGCCAGGGAAAATTACCCAGGACTCACCAAGAGGGGGAACCTAAATGATCTTAATCCATGGCCTTACATCATATAACCCCAACTATAGAAGAGGTCAAAAATGTCGAAGGATAGCCCAGACTAAAGGATAGTCAATGACGCTTTCATTTTTGCAATCATCTGATCCATCAAAGGTGATTTAAAAAAAATGCTATCAGAAGAAGCAGCTGCTAAGATAAGGGCCATAGGGGCCTATTACATTCAATTCAGGACCTTCACCTACATTTGGATAGTAGGATCAATGGTAAAATAAAAGAAATTGCCCAAATATCCATCCGACTAGATAATCATTTTGTAGATGGCCCGACAACTCACCGATGCATATGAGCACATAAAGCACAAGAAGAAGCACTGTTGGGATTTTCCCATCTCATTGGGAGCATATACCCTATAGGATATGAAGGTCTATAAGTCTTTGGCCTTTGAATGGGATAACTTTCCCCTGCAGCTTTACAAGACAATGCAGCCACGTTTTGATCCTATAGGCACTTACAACCATATTTTAGGCATATTCTACATTTACAAACCACACGTGGAGGATCACTAGATGAAGTGTGTGGATGACCATGAGGTCAGGATCTGAGATTACTGTAGGATGACCCTCACCCTAGAAAAGGAAGTCATAAAGACCCTTATTCCACCTAAAGTTTGGGAGTATGATTCAGATGAGGTCTTGGAGGATATTTACACCAATGAGAAGATATATGACAGGCCCATCATGAACGTAGAGGTTGACAAAGATGAAAATGATGACATTGATTTCTGGGCAAGGCATGTGATGAGAATGATAGAGGAGTGGATTAAGAGGCCCTATAGGATGAGCCCAATACCTATGAAAACATTGATGGATCCACATAAGAAAGTGGATAAACAACCCGAGGAGAAAAACACAGCGCCAAAATACAAGAAGGCACCACAACAGAAACCAAGCACAGTGTATGGCGATGAACGTGCAGTAGAATATGGGTCAAATCCAAGGACCAAGTCTCCCAAGAAAAGAATGATTGGAAAGATAGATCCCCCCACAGGCCCAACACAAGTTGAATTAGATGAAGGAACCTCCACTCTGGGACAATCTTTTCCCACCACCGCAAAGAGCAAGAAGCTATACAAGAGGAAGAAAGCTTCTATGTCCCTGCAATTGGAGACTGTGTAAGAAGACCTGCAAGAAGAGGAAGAGGATGAGGTACCTCTATTCAAAAGGATGAGGTCTCACAAATGGAGAGAAAAGGAGACTAGTCAGAAGAAGTAAGGGGATCCTAAAGAGAAAGATAACCCCTTAGATGCTCTCAAATCGGATGAGTTCCAAATACCAGACTTTGAGGGTCTAGAAGGTTTCTTAGACTAGGGCTAAGACATGCTGGGTTATGTGAAAAGATACGAGGCAAGTGGTCCTTCTCTCTTCTAACCACAAGTAACCCTAACTCCACCTCCCACTCAATTTACTAACCCAAACCCTAGTATACCTATTGTGGGAAAGAGCTCCAAAATGGATGATGGGCTCAGGAATCAAGAGTCCGCACTCACCCAAGAAGTGCCTGGAAAAGAGCCCACAAAAGAAGCCATTACTATTACAATGCCACCTCACATTCCTACTCCACCAACTACTGTTCCACCTCCTATTCCAACTCCACCAACTACTTTTCCACCTCTAATTCCAAATCTCCCAATACCTACTGCACGATCATTGACACCTTTTCCTGATCACATCCTAACCCCTAGAGGATCAATAAACCCAAGGTCTATGTCACCTTTCAAAAATACACTAAAGGCCATGACCAATCTCAATACCAAGGTGTTGGCTATCTCCTCGGGTGATGAAAACAAAGGCCAGGAAAAACAAGATGAGGCAGTGGAAGAAAAGGACAAGGTGGAGGAGGAAAGGGATAAAGAAGAAGGACACCAAGAAAAGGAGAATGAAGAGGAAAAAAGATAGGAACAAGGAGAAGGGCCAGATAAAGAGGTGACTCCAGGGTCCCAAAATTTGGATTCCATTTTACAAGTTTCCCCATATGAGCCAGTCACCGCATCTAGTAAGCCTACATGGTTTACTAGAGAAATCCAGTTAAGGAGGAGAACCTATACAGATGATGATGAAGGGGAAAATGAAAACATAGCATCCTTGGGGCAAGCATTTCAGTTGACAAAGGTCATATTACTAGCACAAACAATTTTCTATGTCACTCAAGCCACTAGGGAATGCTGGAAGGCATAGGTTGCACTCCCATCTGCCAGCACCTCTCAAGCCCAAACTACTTCGAAAGACTATACATTTAAGGAGGTAGATTTGGGAGAAACAACCAGGGAAGGGAGAAAGACACTAGTGACCTTAGGGCTCAAACATGCTCTGGGTTTTATGAGTAAGGACGAAGAGACCATAAAGACTTTGATAGAACAAAATGAAGCCCTGAAAAAGGTTCATTCAAAAAATGGTTGGTCTCATTGAACCTAATTTCCCAAAGTCCTCACTACAGGAAATGTTGGATAAAAGAAACACCCCAGACTTACCAATAGGTTTAACCCCATCCTTTATCAAAGAAAATGCAGTTTGGAAGGAGGATTTTGAACAATACAGGGAAGGTGCTATCAAGCAAATATTAAAACCTTATAGGGTTATTCTAATAGAGGCTACAAATTTGATAGATTTGATGACAGATGATGGTGGCCTGGAATGTGAGACAATAAAATGGAGAATCATCCTCTAGGATTTACAGATCATCAGAAAACAAAGCTTCTAGATCTTGGTGAAAATATATGAAGGTGAGGAGCTAGACAAATTTGAGACATGGATAATCAAGCTCATAACCAAGATAATTGGTATTTTTGAGAAATGTCAAGCTTCCATATTGGATAAGAAGAAGGAGGTCCTAGAATGGGTAGAAGAAATAGATATCTTCTTCACAGGGATCGACCTTGATTTATACCAGGATGAAGATAAACATGTCTTACGGCCATCCAAAGAAGTGGTCCAACAATTCAAGGACATCATGGTAGGTGCATGAACCAAGGAAGCCCTGCAACAATTATTTTATTCAAAGGAAGAAATGATGAATATGAACAATCACATAGAATATATCCAACTCTTCACCTCCAAGCTAACTACCTTCAAAGAAATGCAAGAACGAAAGGTTAACAGGGAAAAAAGGAAGGAGATAAACTATGAGGAAGTCTAGGAGATCACACAAAGGCTCAGGGCTGCACACCCAGAGGTGTTCCCAAATTGACCCCTTGGACCACAAAGAGGTTTTGGAGAAAAGTATCCAACACTTCAAAGAATTCCCTTAAGGTAGGTTTCAGAGTTTTGGCCTTTTGGCCTTTTTGGCCTTTTCAGCCCCGTAAACAATCTAGCTCTTTGGCCTTTCAAACTTTCAGGATTTTTGGCCTTTTGGCCCTACAGATTTTTTGGCCTTTCGCCCCCCCCAAAGTTTTTGGCCTTTTTGGCCCTCTGAGTTTCAGCCTTTTCGGTCTTCTAGATATTTTGGCCTCTAATAAGTCCGAACTTCGGACCAAAGTCTGATGATAAACAATTAAAAATTTTGACACTGAAAAGTTTCAGAGTTGAGGTTGGGGTTCGAAAAAATAGGGTGTTTACAGTGAGATCACATTTTTGCATGCCAGTTGAACTTCAGATCTAATTTATGGTCATCTCATGTTTGTTTTGAAGGGACTAAGGGTTCCCTATTATTCTCCACCACTAGAAGAGCTTCTAGATGAAGATTCCAAGAAAGACTTCTAGAAACAAGAAGAAGACTCTAAGTTTTTAGAAGAAACCCTCCTTCTTTTCTCTTTCTTCTTGGCAAGTTTGACCATCCTTGCATGGGAAAACTGATTGTAAATGGGTTCATGAATCCATGCGAGTTGTCTAGTGCTAGTTAAGAATAGTTTCCCTTTCAGTAAAGTTTGATTTTAATTTATTTTTCTCTCTGATGCCCTAAATTTGGAATTCAGAGTTGTGGATCAAATTCTATATATTGTAATCACAAATCAATGTAAAGGGTTGGATTATTAATGCAATAAAGATATACATTTGGTGCTTCAATCGTGGTGTGTGAATTGCTACTATCTATGCAAAATTATTGAATGTATGCTTGCATTATTCATTATTTTCAGATATCCTTTTGTTTATTGTGTTTTTGAATTCGTGTTTCTTTTAGTTGGATTTTGTTGTTGTTTTCTTTGCCTTGCTATGATGAATGTGTGGAAGAGATCATATTTGGGCTTAATGATAAATTTGTCTCATGGGAACGCACATCTTGTTAGCTTCATGATCTAATCAATTTTGAAAATCTTGCACGATTGAATATGTCTTCTCTCCAAATGCTTGCATCCATGGGGTAGTGAATTGTGACTCAGTCTGGTTCATGCTTTGTAGGTTTACACCCAATTTCTCCCATCATTCAATTCACAAGGAAGGGTTTACAAATGGTTTATGTCCTTAGGATTTCACTTTTAGTCATTTTCTTACTTTCTTCTATCTTTCAAATCCTAAATTCTATATCTTGAAAATACAAAATTGCATTTTTTTTACAATACCCGTATATGTTAAAATGGAAGATACCAAAAAGGGAACTAAAGTGTTTTTTAGCTTGATGTCTTGAAATAACTAGAAAAGGCCTCCTCATGAACAATCACATTTATCTTCAACTGAGTAACCAAACAGGTTGTGACCCGACCCCGGAGAACCTTGGGAATAACCCCGTTATTCTTTTAAGAGAGGAAATTGAATCTCGAGAACCTAGAAAGTTGGCTTGTGTCAAAACAACGCTCAATAGATAGAATGTAGTTTACACATGTAGGCACCAAGGTATAAAGGCCAAGATGACCTCAACATTGTTTCCAAGTTAATGTTGTAAGTAACCATAAGCATCAATGCATAAGAGTCCAAGATGAACTGAATGGTTCTTGCGTAAGAAAACACAATGTAATGTTCAATGATATAGCTCTAGATCTCCCTAGTGTTCAAGGAGTAAAATAAATAGACACCCAAGATAACCAAAGCAATACCCATAGGTAGAAATCAAAGAAAACATGCTCCACATCCTTAGTTTTCTAGTTGTAACATCATGGAGAGACTAAGGGAGGAGAATTTAGTGAAAATCATTAATCAATTAGCACACAAAAATAAGTCATAACATGTCTCAGTTATTTCAGTTTAAGTGTGGTGTGAAAATGAAAAAGAATAATCATTAACTTGATAGAACTCATGCCTATATACAGGTGATAAATATCATACAATCTTAGACTGCATACGAAGCATCGAATCCAGGTAGCATATTTGATAAGTGTTAAGAAACAATTGATGTCAAAGGAAGTGTTGAGAAACACTATTTGGGGTGAGCCACTAAGAAACACCATCACACACCAAAGGAGGATATAGTTTATGCCCTTTAGCTCTAGAAAAAAATCAATCTCTAACCAAGGAGATTGGAGATGGAAGTTGAAAGGGTTCGAAGTGCAAAGCGATACACTGATAGACATAAGTGCATGGGTTTTAAGTAGTGTCTCTTTCTTGGTTTTCATCACTTGAATTATTTTCTATTTTTTCTACCAAGGCGCCTATTTCCCGGTTTTCACCAAGGTACATTTTTTTCTTTTTCATTTTTTTTGGTTTTTTTTTCTCTATTTTTTTGAAGATTCATCAAGGTGCCTATTGCTAGGTTTTCACCAGGATGATCATTTTTTAGGGACTTTATGTGCTTTTTTTTAGGATCATATATCAGTTTTTTTATATTTTTTTTCAAGATCTTTTTATGATTTTTAGATATTTTTTCAGGACATTTAAGATATGTACAAAGCTCTGGAGAATCATGCGTAAGAATTCTTCAGATGAAGGATGTTGATAGGTTCAGGGAGTTTTTCTCCCTCAGGTGTAGAAAGATGATAGGCACTAGATCCAAAAACATCAATAACTATGTAGGAACCCAACCAATTTGGTTCAAGCTTCCCTTTTGTGCTCCATTCTGTTGATTTTTAGGATTCTCTCTCAAGATGATATTTCCAACCTGAAGTTCTCTAGATGAACCTTTTTGTTATAGCTTTGTGACATCCTTTTCTGATATAACCTCATGTGGTCAAATACAACTTTTATATGCTCATCCAAAAGTTCTAGCTCCTATATGCGCATAATTCTATGTTTTTCATCTATGATGAGACCCTTTAATGAGACTCTTAGGGAAGGTATCTCAACCTCAAGAGGTAAGAAAAATTTAGATCCATAAACAAGTGCAAAGGGTGTCACTCTAGTAGGTGTGTAAATGCTAGTTTTTTAGGCCCATAGTGTAGGGTTGATTTGCAAGTGCCAGTCTCTTCCTATCTTGTTGACTACTGTGTGTAAAATTTTTAGCAATGTCTTATTAGAAGCTTTAGCCTGGAAGTTACCTTGAGGGTAATAAATTGTGGATCAATGTTGTTTAATCTTGAATTATTTACATAACTGCTTGAGATCCTTGTTTTTGAATTGTCCTCCATTATTAGTAACCATGGAGGAAGGTATGCCATAGAGACAGATGATATGGTTGAGGATGAATAAAGACACTTGTTTTCCAGTAGTAACCAAAAGAGGAACAAACTCAACCCACTTTGTAAAATATTTTGTTGCAGTAATGATAAACTTGTGTCAACTAGATGAGTTAGGATATATTTGACCCACCAAATTAATAGCTCACTACTGAAAAGGCCAATGTGTAACAGATGGAATAAGCTCCCAGCATGGAGAATGTATCAAGTTTCCATGCATCTAATACTTCTTACAATATTTATCATATCTGACATCATCAGTTTGCATAGTAGGCCAGTAGTAACCATCCATAAGTATCTTTTGAGCTAGCGCAGGACCATTAAAGTGGGACCTAGATACACCATCATGGAGTTCAGCTAATGCACATTCAAACTCATCTTTCTCTAGACACCTAAGAAGTGTCCTATCTAGACCCTTCCTAAACAAGTCGCCAAAGATGAGGGTATAGTGGGAAGCATTATAAATCGGTTGTCAGGGGAATCTTAGGTAGGGTAGTGTTTTTCTTCCACCAGGAATTGAAATATGGACTCATGCTCTTCCAACTGTAAGATAGAAGACAAAGTGGCCATGACATCAGCCACCCTTTTTTCATCTCTAGGTATTTGCTGGAATGTGATGAAAGTGAAGTAATTCTTGAGATCATTAGTCATCTTCTTTTAAGGAATCAATTTATCATATTTGGTTTGATAGTAATAATTAGTCTAATTTACAAAGAGCTGAGAGTATTCAAAAATATGTAGCTCAATGATGCTCCATTCAATAGCCAGTTTAATCCCATTTGTCAAAGCCTCATATTTTTCCATGTTGTTTGTGCAAGGAAACAACAACTTATATAATTTTAGGATAGTGTATCCATGAGGTGTGACAAATAAAACACCAGCTCCAACACCATTCTGTGTGTGAGATCCATCAATGAACATCTTCCATATTTGCTCAGTCACAGACATAATGGATGAATCAGGAAAATTAGTTTGTATATGGGCATCATCTTGTAGAGGGAATTCAGCTAGTTGATCAGCAATTTATTTTACTTTTATGTCCTTAAGATCAACATAATCAATGTAAAATTCAGAGAGAATCACCATCCATTTAGCGAGTCGACCAGTAAGAGTAGCTTTATTTAGTAAATATTCCAAAGGATCAATTTTTGCGACAAGATTTATAGTATGTGCCAACATGTAATGTCTAAGGTTTTGAGACACAAATACCACTGCAAGGAAATATTTTTCAATGTTGTTATAATTGATTTCATAGGCTACTAATGCTCTGCTAATCTAGTATATAGCTCTTTCTTTTCCATGTTCATCTTGTTGTGCCAATAATGCCCCTAGGGATGTGGTTGCAGTTGAGATGTATAAAATAAGAGGTTTCCCAAGAATAGGAGGCATTAAGACTGGAGGTTTGGCCAAATATTCTTTGATCTGATTGAGACTTTTCCCACATTCCTCATTCCATGTACATGAAGCTCCTTTGTGAAGATTTTTATTAAAAGGTTGAGCTTTGTCAATAAGTTGGGATATGAACCTCCTGATGGACTGAAGGCATCCTTGTAGACTTCTTAATTGACTTATATTTTTGGGAGGTGACATCTCCATTATAGCTTGGAAATTTTTAAGGGTTAACCTCTATTCCCTTAGGTGAAATGATGTATCCAAGTAATTTTCTTGAGGTGACTCCAAAAGCACATTCCTTGGGGTTTAATCTAAGTTGGAATTGTTCTATTCTATCTAAGATCTGTAATGTGGGAAATGGAGATCTTTAGATAGGGTTTTGAACAATGGATGTTTGCACATAAAAGATACCCTAAACCTCTATTAACCACTTACATTTAATTGTAATGATAAGAAATGTAGATCTGGAAATGTTTGCAAAGGATGATGGAATAAAATACATACCTCTGAAAAAGAATATGCTAAAAACCTTGTCAAACGGTCTCAGAAACTGTTGATTTTTGCAATCTTGAACTGAAACTATGAGATCTAAAAAAACCAGAAATGTTTTTCAGATCTGGTCTAGTTGACCTTGACCTAGATGCAAGTCAACCTTGACCTGCACTGCTCTGATAAAAAATCTGTTTGCGGATCCTGAAAGTTGGCCGAAAAGGGTATCCAGATATGGTTTGTGATTCACTATATTGTACCTATACCTGAAGAAAAATGGTTTTTTTTTGTTGGGGGGAGGGGTTTTCCTTGGTCAAACCTCATTTTTGGAATTAACCTTAAAATATAATTGAAATTGTATAGATAAACAAAGTAAATAAACAAATTCACCATGCTTGTATAGAAACCCTTGTAGAGGATTCGAATCCTTGAATACACAAGTATGTATGCGCCAAATGGATTTAGAAGATAGAATTTAGGATGTAGGATGTCTCAAATCAATTTATTTTAGACCTTCAATATCAATCTTAAATGGATATTGGAATATGAGGAAGCTTTCATGGATGTGGATGGAGAAATCTTCAACAAGAGGGCTCCATAGAGCTTTGAATCCTTCAATGGCTACCAATGGATCTCCTTGATGAATTGAATGCTTGAATTCTTTATTTATTATAGAAAAATGGATACTTGAGAGTAGAATTATTGTTATCCTTTGTTATCCTTCATTTGTTATTGTGGTCATTGCATATCTTGTCTTACAGAAAATGAGAGAAAGGCTTCCTTAAATACAAGTCTAGGGCACAATATTCTAGAGAGGCTGACATAGGAGAATTAAATTCACATTAGGCCTATACCCCTAGAAGTGGACCTATATTAAATATATTTTCAAGATTCATTACTTTGGAACCCGAAATAGCTGACTCGGAAGTGGGAAACAATTCTTTTCGAACCCCGACATTCGAAAACTTTGGGATCCTAAATTTTGGACCCTGGGTCAAGGTCAAGGTTGACCTTGAGTCTTGACCTAGGTCAGGGTCAAGGTTGACCTTGATCCAGAAGGTCAAACTTGACCCTAAAGTCAAGAGTCCCAAAATCACAGAGTAAAATGCAAGAAAAGGTAGGAGAAAAGTGGAGAATAGGGCAGAATCAGAGGGAAAAAGAAGATCCAAGTCAAAGACCCATTCAAGGAATTTGACATGACCCCAAACCACTTAATCGGAGGAATAAACCAGTCCTAAATGGAAGTTCTTCCTTTTTCCAATGATACAAGATCAAATTCAAGTCTTTAAGATGTGTGTCCCTGTTTTTAGATTTTGCCAAGGTATCATCCACATAAAATTCCATATTTCAATGCATCATGTCATGAAATATGGTAGTCATAGCTCTTTGATAGGTAGCCCCCACATTTTTGAGGCTAAATGGCATGACGTTCCAACAAAAGGTTCCCCATGCACATGTGAAGGTAGTATTTTTGTGATCTTTGGGAGCTATTTTAATCTGAATGTATCCTAAGAAACCATCCATGAGAGAGTATATTTCATAACCCGTAGTCATATCCACTATCATGTCTATGTTTGGAAGTGGAAAGTCATCCTTTGGGAAAGCTTTGTTAAGATCTCATAAATTTGTGCATACATGAATGGATTTTTCATGTTTAGATATAGGTACAATTTTTGAGATCCATTCAACATAAGCTATAGCTCGTACAAATCCATCACTCAAGAGTTTTTCTAATACAACTTTGACTAGGAGAGCTATGTTTGGATGTATCTTTCATAATTTTTGTTTCACTAGCTTAACACTAGGAGATTTAGATAGATGATGCATAATTAGATTAGTGTCTAACCTTGGCATATCTACATATGTCCAAGAAAAATTAATTTTCTTTTCCTTGAAGAACTTAGTGAACTATTTTTTTCATCTGTTGATAGAGACTAAGCCAAATGTATGATCTGAGGCACTTCAGTTGCTCCAAGATTTATAGTCTATGTTGTCTCTATCAAGACTAAAGATATATCTTGAAAATAACTAGGTAGAATACCAATTACCTCATCCTCGGGTGCCTCAAAGAGGTTTTCACCCTTAGATATATCTTTTTTTTTAACCTTTTTAGGCTATGACACCACCACAAAGTGGTTTCCGCCATCAAAGTGCCTTTTATTTTTCAACTTTATTTTTTATTTTATGACTAAGGTAATTGATATCTATTTTAGTAATTGTTTTTTTTTGGTTCACTAGTGGAAGAAAATACATTCTCAATGGCACTAAGGTAGCATACTATTTCATAGTTACTTTGGAAAGAAGGTAACGCAGGCTGCTAGTTCTGTTGCGACCAATCAATAAGGTCAGGGTACATGAGTGGAAGAAAAGTGGCAGGTTCCAAAGAATTGATATTGGGGAGGTCATCTCCAGTGAAAAGATGTTCAGAGTCTATAAGGTCTCCCTCAAAAGTACGTATATCCATATGATTCCTAGTGTGGTTAACTTGATCAATGAAAACAACATATAAGTTCATCTCGTTAGGGCCTACGGGTGACTTGTCGACCACTTCAATTTGGTTAGCATAAGTTTGCACCACATCTATTACCACTTCTAGTTATTCGAATAAGAGAGAGTCCCATACATATTCCTCTGAGTTAGTACTATTTTCTCTTTGTAACAATCATGTCATGTTGATTCGAATACGTTGTCTATAAGGATCTTCAAAATATGACTTGTCATTTTGGTGCGATGTAGAAACTTCATTAGCATGTTGTAGTGGAGGTCCATCTTCATTCCAAAGGATTAAAGTAGAGGGAAATTTTTATCCCAATCTTGGTTTAAAGTTCAAGTAGGTACAATATCTTCTTCAGATTTGCTATCACTAGAATTATTAGAATACTGGTCAAAAACAAGTTGTGCATTAGAGAATCCCAATCCAGTCTTATCCTTATATTTGCTTCCATTTTTGAGACTCAAAGGTTCAAAAAGAGAATGTTTCATATTTCTCAAAGGACCATGACATGGTTAACCCATCCTAGCTATAAATTCATATCCTTTTCCATATCTTTTGGGAGAGACTGTAGTACTAAGCACAACTTTCTCAACTTCCTTTTCTCTATAGATCCATTCTCTAATTGCTTGTTCTTCTTTTTCATCTTCTAGGGATACGGAGGATTGAAAAAAGGTTCCATAACATGTCATAGTGGAAGAAGAAGTTTTCTTACCATATGAAGGTTTTCCATAAGAACAAGGAGAGACTGGGAGTGTAACAATGAAATCTAGGCAATATTCCCCCATTCTGAGATTTAGCATTTTTAACTTCTTTTCACAATCAACAAGAGTAGTCTTTGTTTTATGAGAAACTCTATTGTGTGGTACTAAGGATTCAATAGTAAGTGTATTGATAGATATATAATTATCCCCTGAAATTGAAACCTCGATACCGTTGAAGGGAAACTTTTTAAATTGATGGTAGGTAGAGGGAATCACTTGCATATCATGGATCCATGGTCTCCCTAGGAATATTTTATATGCAAGGGGAATATTTAGAACTTGAAAAACCACATCTTTTTCCAATGGACCAACCCAAATAGGTAACACAAAAAATACTTTGAAAGACCTTTCAACTTCATCATATGCTTTAATAATAATCTTCCTCCTTGGATCAATGGTGAACTCTGACAATTCGAACTACTTAATCACACTTAAAGAACAAATATTTAAACCAAAAAAATTATCTATCAACACACATTCGACTCAGGTTCGGTAGATTTGGATTTCAATATGTAGGCCAAGGTTATAGGGATGACTTAAAGACTTCTGTTCTTCAGAAAATGAAAGGTAATGTGGAGCAACAATGTGATTAACCATGGTTTGAAATCGATAAGTATCAATGTCTTTGGGGACATTTCCTATTTTTAAAGATTTCCCTAAGATCTCCTTGTGTATAGGTGATGAATCTAGCAACTCAAATATTGAAATATGGGCTAGAGTACACTAAATTTGACCTACTAGATTGTAGTTTGATTTTCTAGAAGTAGAGGCTTGCTTGGAAGAGGATGCCACTTCCTTAGGATTAGCTTTCTTGGAAGAATTAGGACTTATGAGCGTAACCTTGGGTTGACTCATAGTGACACCATTTAGAATTTCCCTATGTTTAGGAGAGTGGACACCTCTGAGCATGATCATGTGGTTACACTCATCTTATAATTGGGATTATGTGGAAGAACCAACACCTCTCAAGATAACCTTAGGTGTCTCATCAATATATGAATCATAGTTAGGTCCATTAGGTCACACCATGTTAAAATTTTCAATCATAGGTTCAATAATATTGGTAACGTTGTCACTGTTTGTATAAGTATAGTTGATCTTATCTCCCTCATCTTTCATTAATGTTAATCCTTTTTCATACTTAGGGAGAGGTTATTTAAAGGCCCTATGATCAGAATTCTTAACAAGACCATCCAATCCAACTTTTCCATCTTCAATAAGATCTTGAATGACATGTTTCAAATTTATGCAATTGTCAGTCTTGTGTCCTTTGTTCTTATGATACTCACAATAATGATTGTCATTCCACCATTTAGGTTTCACTTTTGTCTCGTATGGTTTAGCATATTCAGGTAGTGTGATAATATTATTTTCAAGTAAAGTCTTAAGTATCACATCATATGAATCACCTAAGGGATTAAAATCATGTTTAGGCCTAGGTGCCCATGAAGATTTAGCCTTATTATAATCATTAGATCTTGTAGCATCTTGTTGTTTGGTTGTTAGGATATCCCTAGCCAAGTTTAAAATGGGCTCTTTAGGCTTAGGCTCATCAACAACACCATCATTGACCGCATGCTTGTTCTTATTCCAAGGCTTATTCTTGTCTTTGTTATATCCATTATTATTTGTATACTTATCCTTTCTCAATGTGATCTCACCCTTTTTGACCAAAACATCCTCTATTTGAAAATAACTCTCAATCATATCATTAAAGGTGAAAAGGACTTGCTTTCTAATGTCCTAATACAACTCAGGTATGAGATTATTAACAAAGATATCAATCTTCTCATTTTCTGGAATTTGTTGTCGGTATCTTGAATGTATCTTTCTCCATCTTTGCAAGAATGTAACAAAAGGTTGACCTTGTTTTTGTTTGATGTTGCATAGGTCAAGCATTGTCACATGGTGCTGAATATTATAGGACTATTACTGAATAAATTTTTTAACTAACCCATCAAAAGAATTGAGTGGAGGTGTGAATTTTGTGAACCACTCCATAGCTTGGAAATTTAGACTCCTAGGAAAGAGTCTCATAAGAAAGTGTCATCATGCATAAAGTCCATACTCAAAGCATGGAATTGTCGAACATGATCATATGGATCCCCATTTCCATCATACTTGACATACTAAGGAACCTCAATATATCTTGGAAAAGGCATCATGTATAGACTCTTGTCAAAAGGTAGAGTGCACATCGATTCCATAGAAAATGATTACTTAGGCCTCTCCTTTTCTTTTTTTAAGCTTGAAATTTCATTCTTTAAATTTTGTATTTCCTTTTGGGAAACTTCCAAAGGTGAGGGTTCTCTTCTTTCAATAAATCCATCAACATCAAAGTCATGGGGGAGTTTCAACCCTCTAGAAGCCAAGTGCATGAAATATTGATCACCATTTTGTTCCAATGCTTTTAACATTAGTCTTTGATAACGGTCATCTTGTTGAAAGTTTAGGAGCTCTTATTCAGTAATTTCATGCTCCATGTTGTTTCCATGTTGAGAGTTAGACCTAGAATGTGAAGATCTTGGAGGTGAATCAAATCCATTGTGTTGTGGCCTTGGGGGAGATCTTGGATGTGTGTTATTTCCATTATTCCCAAGGAAATTGGTATTGAATTGTTGAGCCAAATGGGTTTCCTATTCCTCCATGTAAGCATTTCTTTCTAAATCCATTTGTCTTAACCTTTGATTGTGTTCAAAGAGATCATTAGAATTTCTTGTTATTCTCTTCTCTAGACATGGTGAGAGATAAACTATTTTTAGATATTGATGAGGCAAGAGGTGTCTCACAGGTACTATCAAAGGTGCTTCCAAAAGGATCAAACCAAACTTTGATACTATCCCCCTCTTTGTCAAAGGTAATTTTAGGTTCTTTGTCTTAATGATACTGATGCCTAGTAGGAAAAGGTAACTCATCAAAGCTAATTGGAGGTTTCTTTCCTTGATCAATCTGATATCTAGTTGTTACTGGCATGAATGAGAATGTAAAGAGATAATTAAGATGACACAGGACAACTTGATGTCCACCCTAGAAGAGCAAAGTGTTCACTTGTCAAAAAGTAAAAGATAGTAACATAAGATCAAGATGACTTACCACAAGGTTCCCAAGTTGCGAGTAAGATCCTTGTGTATGACACTTGTGGCTCAAGTTAAGATATAACATCAAGATAAAGATAAAGATAGCTAAAATAGATACACAAGTGAAAAAATTTACTAATCAAGAATATAAACTAGGTATCTAGGTGATCTTTTTCAGCTAAAAATGCTATTTTCAGATCAAGAGACCAGAAATAGTCAATTATAAAATTCCTAAACTAGCTAAGAGTAATTGAACACAAAACCCACTTGGATCAGAAATTGGGCGACAAACCACAGTAAAGATAGACAATATTTCAGGATAGGATGATATTCATTTATGCCATAGGCTGATGTTTCATAGTACTGGGAGATGATATTTCTCTTTAAGGTAGATGATGTTTTAGACTATCACATGATATTTTTCACTATTGCAAGAGAAATTGAGACACCAAACATAAAAGATCAAATTTTTGACTCAAAAACCTTGTTTTGACCAATTAGAAATTTGTGACAATAACCAATTTTAGCTGTAACAACAATTTTGAAGTTTAGAATAAAGTTTTCAAAGAAAATGTGATGCATATAGTAGTCTTTAAATAATCAAGCAAGGGAAAAAGCAACCTTGCATGATGAAAGTGTAGACACCTAAATTTGGTCTGGTGTATTTTAATCGATCAAAAGGGAAACCTTATCAAATCAAATGGATTAATTAAACCAAAAGGGACTAAATTACATCAAATCAAAGGATCAATTAATAAATATATCAATTAATTAAATATAAGCCTAAAAGGGATAAATCAAAGCTATGTAATTGATTTAATCAATTAATTATATAATTTAAATCAAAAATCAAGATCAACCTATTCACTAACATGGCTAATTTAATTAATTAATTGAATTGATTAAATCCTAATTTCCTTCAACAAAGGAGACAAGAATTCAAAGATCCAATGAGAATCAAGGATTGAAAGCTCATGGATCACTCCAAACTTTGCAATCTTGATCACTCATTTAATCCTTCAAAATCCTCACCACTCAATTTGTCTCTTTGTCCCAACCTTTGAGACCACCATTTAAATGGTCTCCCCATTTGAAACCATTTGAAAGCCTTCAAATCAACCATGCTTTGATGATGATAAACTTAACTCTACCCCTACCCTTGGGAAATTCTATAAATACCAAGCATTTTGAGATCATTAAGAATCCTAGATAGTCGTGAGAAATTGCATCTACACTATAGACAAATTAAATGAGATCGTAGAAATTTGAGAGTGTAATTTGAGCAATTGAGAGCATAATTGAATGAATTGCATTGTAATTTGAGAGTTGAGAGCTAGATTAGACATCATCATACATCAATTACCATTCTAGGACTGTCACTAATGGAGATTAAGGTTGAGAGATTTATTAGTATGCTTAGTTAGAGAGCCATGGAATGCTAAATGTTATTTTGTCAATTGTTTGAGTTAAATTAGACTTTTCTTTCTATAGAATTGATAGATTGCAACTTAAAAACATGAAGGTATACTTTATATATACAAAAATGGCACCCGTCGTGGGGCACTAGGCCTCTAATCTCCATTTTATATCAATATTTGCATGTTTTATATCTTTTCTTGTTTCATTTTGCAGGTTGCAGGCAAAGTGATGCCTATCAGATAAATCTTCAAACGTACAACCGGTAAACTCACACCTACAGCAGGTTCTTTCATCGCTTACAAAGATAGAAGTGATGCCTTTGACACAAAAGTCACACGTACAAAGAGTGAAATCATGCCTACAACATTTATTCTACCGCGTGCTAGCTTTCTTATTTCACATTTTCAGCTCTATTTTCACGCCTGTGAATTCTATTTTACGCCTATTAATGCTTAAAGTTACGTGTAGTAACTTGTCAAGTAACATTTAGAGTACTTTAAAGTTTTGGGTAAACCACATTAAAGAATCACTTATAAGCTGTTAAATGATGTGTACAACTCTATATGTTTTTCAAGTTGAAGATTATTAAAATCAGATAATTGATATTCTATGTTTTCTATTTTATAGATGAGAAGACATCCAAAGGTCCAAAATCCAAAGCAAAAAATCTGCAAAGAGAGTAAAGAGGTAAGAATTCTTAACAAACATGCAAATGAACTTCACAATTTGTCTATTTTAGAAGGCATAGAAGAAGAAGATAAATTGTATGAACCCTTTGTTAAAATTGTCAAAGCTTACAAGAATAAGTTTCCTTCATAAAATTGAGGCTAAAATTGATAGGATGTTTAATCATTTTTGTAAATTTAGAAAAGATCTTTCAATTTTTGTTATTTTAAGTTTTCCTTGTTTTCCTTCATTGTGTTGGTTTTTTTGAATAACTTGTTGGAGGAGACAGAGAGGGAACGATCACCACTGGGTGAGTTAAAAAGTAAGGAAAAAAACTCAAAAATGTGCCTAGCCTTTGCTAGCTACATGGAAGAGGTATTTTTCTAAACAAGCTTTCATTTGATCAAATTGTGGCATTCAATTTCCAAATAATACTAATTAAAATCCTATTATTATTTCCCAAGAAAGACACGAGGTATATGCTCTCAACTTTTTGAAGTTGATCAAAAAGCCAAACGTGTTGATTTTGGGGATAGAAAGAAGGTGGTAAATGAACCAAACACTTCATTCTAAAAACCTCCTTGTCAAGAGGTTAAAAATTTACAAATTTTTAAAGGTTTTTAGAATTGGAAAAAGTAGTAGGGATATGCTCTTCACTCTTTGAGTGAATCAAACTCCCCAACCTACTTGATTCAATTCATTTATTTCTTTCAATATTCACATGGCAGAGATTTAGAGGGCCTACCTCCTGAGAATATCCTTACAAGGATGGTGAGAGGGAATGAACCAAGTGGGAGACAATCACTTTAGCCATGATAAAATCCAACCCACTATAATATAAATGCATTCATCCTCAAAATGATTGAGTGACAAATAAGTTTTAAGAATCTTCATCTCCTCTAGTAGTCCTTTGGGATTGCGCAAAATTGTGTCTTTATGTGTGTGGGAGGCCCTTGTAATGAGGGTATACAAGACTTTTCATTTGTTTGAACGGATTTACATTTATAAACCTGGATAAAGTAGTATGCCTATCTTGTAAAGCCATGATTAGAGTCAAATTTGACTTTAGATAGCTTGCTTGGAAGATTTTTTTGTAAAGACCCTTTATAACATCTGAGAACATACACTTTGTGTGGTTTAGGATATAGAAACACTTCTTTGCTATCTGTGTTGTGGTTGTTTCTAAATTTTCAAACAAGAAATCATCCTGGATATCCGATCACAAACATTAATTTTTTTTAAAAAAATTTCATAAAAAATAGTGGTAGATAAACTTTACCTGGTTAAGTGACGTGTACCATTGTTATTTTCATGTGTATCAGCATTTTTGTGCCCCCTACAATAACTCAAGAGGTGCGTACTAATTTTTAAGTTGCGCGTAGTCACTCTCCAAGTGTTGCATACAACTGTGAAGTGTCACGTGTTAACATTTAAATGCCGTGTGCTATATCTCAAAGTTGTTCGTAACAACTTTCTAGTAAGCGTGTAAGAAACTGTAAAGTCTCGCGTATCATCAAGCAAAGTCATGTGTACAAACTGAGATAGAGAAATAGGGGGCATTTCCTGAGGGTTTGAAAAATATTAAATTGCATATTTGGATACCCATTTGGACGTTCTACTTGTTCATAATATTACATTGATTCTTAATCCCTCATATTCAGAGAATTCAAACAATCATTTTAGGGATTGATCAAAAGGGGATAAAAGCCAATAAATTGTTTATTTATGCTCATTCTGGCTTTCACTAGATCCCAGTACATAAAGTATACCTTGTAATCAGACGACACCTATCTTAGGAAAGTGATTCCTTTTCTAAGTGATACCTTTATCTACTCATGAAAAACAATCGAACCAACAAAAGAGGCAAAACCAAATAGGATGGCTTTTCCTTTTGGCAATATGGATCCCAATCTCATTAACCTTGTCAACAAAGACAACACAAATAATCCTAATAGTGGAAATATAGAGGTTAACAATAATGGGATAAATGGAGTAGGAATTGACCCTAACAACCAAGGGATAGACAACAACAATGGAGGTAACAATGACCCTAATGATGAAGAGGCTAACGAAGAAAAAAGTTAACAAAGTGGTACAAATCCCATTCTTCATGAAACTCATGGAGAAATTTTTGGAAAGAGATAGGGAAAAGTACTTCCTAGACCTAGCACAAGCAGGGACAAAAATCCCTCATAATTATGATGTTGATAAATTGAAACAAAAAGAAGATGAGACCAATCCTATTGACATCATGAACAAGCAATTTAACTTATTTAAAATGTGGTTGGACAACATGAAGCAAATGGGGGCTCCTAAGCCCTTTTATATCAAAGAATTGTGTCCATTTCCATTTGATAAAACCCTAATTATGGTGTCGCTCCCTAGTAACACAGGTTTTCCTAAGTATGATAAATACGAAGGAGCATCTGATTGCCAAGATCACTTAAGGGAATTTCATGCATTGAGCTTGGAGTTCATGCATGAAACAACTTATTTAATGAGATTATTTCCAAGAAGCCTAGGAGGAATGGTGATGGAGTGGTTTTCCAAACTACCTTCCGGTATTCACACATTTGAAGAATTGGCTTCCAAATTTGTGACACACTATTCTTATAATATTAAACATGAAGTCACAATGATTAATTTATGCAACACAAAACAATGTGAAGGAGAAGGATTCTTTTTTTTCTACAAAGATGGAGAGCGGTATTTTCTAGATACCCTTGAAGTGTGCCTAAAAAGGAAATGATGGACATCTTCATAAATAGCTTGAATACCGAAATGAACTATGGTTTGAGGTTACAATGTCTGCATTCTTTCCAAGACTTAATTAATAATGGAGTTACCACAGAGGAAGTATTATTGAAAAGTGGAGATCTCAAACTCTACAAGGAGAAAAAGAACACCAATAACAATACTTCCAACAACAACAATAATAGGGCTCCTCCTAACAACAACCAATTTTGGATGAAGAATACTAACAAGGGTGTGGTTAATGATGGAGTTGTGGAAGAAAAAAACTTAAAGGCCACTCCTTTTAATCTCCTGAGAGGATCCAACCAAGATAGTAATGTAAATCAAGCACCCAAGGTTCCCTGCAACAACAACAATAACAATTTTGGGAACAATCAAGAGGCTAACAAGCCTAAACCCTTCTTTTCTCCATCTCCTAGAAGGAATTTGACACAGGAGAATTTTTGGTCATTGGCAATCCTTCTAAACACAAAAGATGTTTGTTTTGTTCTTTAGTTAGTTTGGAGGCTTCTCGGGAAGTATTTTCTTACTCGGGCTTTGTTGCTTGGTAATGATTGTTTTTTCTGCTCGATTTCTATCGCTTGGGCATGCTTGTTTTCTGTTGCTCACATTCTCTTGCTCGGGCATGCTTGATTCTATTTCCTAGGTTCTGTTGCTCGAGCATGTCTATTTTCTATCGCTCAGGTTTGTTGTCCTTTTGGTCGGGGTGTTCCTTGCCCGAGTCACTTTGTTGCTCGGTCATGCTTTGTCCGAGATGCTTATTTTTGGAGTTGGATCTTTAGCCAACTTATTCATTTAATTTCCATTTCTGAATTGATTTTTGGTCTCTCATTGGGATCTGTGTGGACCTAAATCTGGGTGTCACTTATGAATTTGAGGACTGACTTCCTTGTTGGATTCTTGTATATATTTTTTTCTCTATTCTTATTTTAGGGAGCAATGTTAGCAGTTAGCAGTTAGAAGATTAAGTATTGAATTATCTGAAGGCAGGTTTGTGACCTTGAATGTATGTAGATCATATTGTATATGGTCAAAATCTAGAAGGAATTACAACCCAACATGTAATGAGTTTGATAAATTAATGAAAAGAATCTCTGTTGTTTCTTCTCTCACTGTGTTGTTGCTTTTGCATTGTTGTGTCTACAAGGTGGTTTGGTAGTTGGGAGTTCCCTAGGCCCCATCTCCATGCCCTCCTTGCAGCATCAGGTGGTATCAAAGCATTGGTGAGATCTAAGTTCCTTCTTGTAAACCCTAACCCTAGTTGGTGATATTGTTGTGGGGTAGCATATTGTGGTCTGACCTACAATTGTAGAGGGAATCAAGATGGTTCATGGGAGAGGAAATGCAAATCTAGGTCTAGTTGATATAGCTACTAGATTTTAAGTTGTTGAGACAGCCTAGCACAGAGGAAGACATCTTGATGATGCTAGCGATGATGAATTTGAAGAGGTTCAAGGTGAAGCCACACCTGCACCTGTGATGGTAGGAAGAAGAGAGATTCTTGAGAGCCTTGACAAGTTTGAAATCCACACCTTAGTTTAATCCTCCTAAGTATAGTGGAAAGCTAGATTTTGATGAATTGATTGACTGGATAATTGAGATGGAAAAGTACTTTGAATATGAGAATGTATCAAGGGATAAGAAGGTGAAGATTGGAAGCACAAAGCTGAAAGGTCATGCATCCTTATGGTGGGAACATCGACAATTGGATCAAAAGAAGAAAGGTAAAGAAAAAATCAAGGTATGGGATAAAATGGTAAACAAATTAAAAGGAAAATTTCTACCTTATGATTATCAGATTAACCTAATTAGGAGAATGCAAAGCTTGAAGCAGAAGGATAAATCTATGAAAGACTATATTGAGGAAATCTACAGATTGGACATCAGATCTGGACATGTTGAAGATGAAGTGGAAAGAGTAGAAAGATACCTGAATGGCTTGAGATGTTCTATACAAGATGAGATCAGCTTGGTCAAGATGGAAAGCATTGAGGAGGCATATCAATTTTCCCTGAAAGCTGAACAAAAGATATGAGAAAAGAAAAAGAGGTAGAGGTGGTAGATTTCCTAGAGGAAGAGGTATATCTCATGGTTAAAACAATAGATCTCAACTAGAAAATTCAGTTTAAGACACATCTCAAGATAAAGGAAAGACTGAATGGAAAGGTGGAAGCTCATACCAAGGAAGAGGCAATTACCCCCAAGGTGGTTGTAGTAGAAGAGGGTTCCAAGTAACTTGTTACAATTATGAAGAGGAAGGACAAAAATCCTTTGAGTGTACACATAAAAAAAGAAGGCTAGTAGTAGAAGAAATGCTTTGGTGCAAGAGGAGTCACCTAATGAAGCTGAAAAGGAAGGAAATCTCATTATCCAAAGGATACTATGGAGTGAGAAGGATAAACAAGATCTGATCAGGAAACGTTTGTTTAAGACTAGATGTAGAGTTGCAAACATAGTTTGGAAGGTGATTGTTGACAGTGGAAGCTCAGATAATCTAGCATCTGAGGAAATGGTCAAAAAGTTGTAGTTGGAAAGGATAAAATATTCAAAACCCTATCAGATCTCATGTACCAAGGATGAGCATACATTAATGGTGAGTGAACAATGTTTTGTGAATCTAAAAATTGGAAAATACTATGATAAGGTGTTGTGTGATATTATGCCTATGGATTCTTGTCATATTTGATTGGGTAGACCTTTGAAATATGATATACATTCTATACATGATGGAAGACTGAATAGATATTCTATTTGGGTTGATGGTAAGAAACAAGTTTTTTTACCTTTGGTTGAAGAATCTATTGGTGAGATATGTACATCTATGAAATTTTGTCTGATGGAAGATAGACAGTTTGTTAAGGATTTGAAAATAAATGATACTTGTTATGCTTTGATTTCTAACAAACCGAGTAAGAATACAAAAGATGAAGTTCCTGCAGAAGTTGAGAAGTTACTCACTGAGTATGAGAAGATCATTTTGGATAATATACCTGATGGTTTTCCACCAATGAAAGATATCAGTCATTCTATGGATCTAATTCTTGGAGCTAGTTTACTGAACAAAGCACCACATCGGTTAACACCGACCGAGAATGAAGAGTTTAACTGACAAGTTCATGAATTGTTGAACAAAGGTTTGATCTGAGAGAGTTTGAGTCCATGTACAGTACCAGTTGTATTGACACCTAATAAAAATGGAGAATGGAAAATGTGCATTGATTCCAGAGTAATCAATAAGATCACAGTGAATTATAGGTTTCCTATACCGAGAATAGATGACATAATGGATTGTTTGAGTGGAGCAAAATATTTTACCAAAATTGATTTGAAAAGTGGGTATCATCAGATCAGAATAAAAGAAGGTGATGAATGGAAGACTACTTTCAAGACAAAGGAAGGTTTGTATGAGTGTAAGACTAGAGAAGAACATTTGATGCACATAAGACAAGTATTACAGAGATTGAAAGAGGAAAAGTTGTTGATAAATCTGAAGAAGTGTTCCTTAATAAAAGAAGAGCTTGGGTATTTGGGTTTTGTGATTTCAGCTAATGGTTTGAAGATGGATCCATAGAAGGTTGAAGCTATACTTAGTTGGCCTACACCTGATAATGTCACTGAGGTAAGATCATTTCATGGATTGGAAAGTTTTTACAGGAAGTTTATCAGAAATTTCAGTTCTATTTGTAATGCTATGACTGAGACAATGAGAGGAGACAAAATAGAATTCAAATGGACACATGGAGCTGATAAGAGTTTTGAGACTTTGAAGTTGAAGGTTGTTGAATTACCTGTGTTAGCCTTAATTTATTTCAATAAGGTATTCCAAGTTGAATGTGATGCAAGTGGAAGTGCAATTGGAGCTATGTTGACTCAAGAAGGTAAACCTGTTGCTTTGTTTAGTGAAAATTTGAATGATGCTAAGAGGAAATATTCTATCTATGATCAAGAGTTCTATGATATTGTTCAAGCTATGAAGAAATGGAGACATTACTTAATGCCAAATGAATTTGTGTTGTATACTGATCATAAGGCTTTACAGTATTTGGGTAGTCAGAATAAGTTAAATCAGAGACATATGAAATGGGTAGAGTATTTGCAAAGTTTTACATTTGTGGTTAAGCATAAGAGTGGAGTTTCTAATAGATTTTCTGATGCATTGAGTAGAAGAAGATCTTTGTTAACTGAAATGAGAGTTGAAGTTCTGGGTTTTGATGATATAAAGCATTTGTATGAAAGTGATCCTGTTTTTTCTGAGCAGTGGAGAGTGTGTAGAGAACCTACTTCAAATAAATCAAGTAAGTATGAATATTATTTCATTTAGGAAGATATGTTGTTCAAATTTATTCAGTAGTGTATATCGAGAGGATCAATGAAAACTAATTTGATAAAGGAGAAACATAGTAGTGGATTGGCTAGACATTTTGGCATTAATAAGACATTAAGTTTTCTCAAGGAAAGGTATTTATGGCCTCAGTTATATAAAGATGTTCATAAATTTGTGAAAATCTATGGAGTTTGTCAAGTTGCAAAAGGAGTAAGTTAGAATACTGGTTTGTATACACCAATTACTATCCCTGAGAAACCTTAGAGTGATATCAACATGGATTTTGTTCTTGGCTTACTGAGGACAACAAGAGGTAATGATTCCATATTTGTTGTTGTGGATAGATTTTCTAAGATGACACATTTCATGCCATGTAGGAAAACATTAGATGCAGTACATATAGAAGATATTTTCTTTAAGGAAATTGTCAAATTGCATGGATTACAGAAGAGTATCATCTCGGACTGAGACAATAAATTTGTAATCTATTTTTGGAGAACACTTTGGAAGAAGTTGGATACTAAGTTGATTTTTAGTTCTACATTTCATCCACAGACTAAGGGACAAGCAGAGGTTGTAAATTGAAGTTTGGGTAACTTGTTGAGATGCCTAGTTAGAGGCACACCAAACAATTGGGATTTGATGTTGGGACAAGAAGAGTTTGCATACAACAGTTTAGTGAACAAAAGTACTAGAGAGACACCTTTTGAGATTGTTCATGGCACACAACTGAGAGGTATATTAGATTTGAGAGACATTGTTGGAGAAGAGAAAAGGAGTGCTGAAGAAGAGTAATTTGCTGAGTTTATGAAGACATTGCATGAAGATGTAAAACAAAAGCTAGAGAAGGGTAATCATAAATACAAGGATAGTGCAGAAAGATCAAGAAGGCATAAAACATTTGAAGTTGGTGATGCAGTTATGGTTCATCTGAAGAAGGGAAGATTTCCTATTAGAACATATGGTAAATTTAAGATGGAGAAGTTTGGTCCTTGTAGAATAATGAGAAGATTTGATAGTGGAAATTCTTATGAAGTGTAGTTACCTGATGACATGGATATATCACCTCTATTCAATATTTCAGACTTGTATGAATATCATGAACTTGATTAAGAAGTGACAGTACCAAGTGATTATCCTCAGAAGAAGATAGAGGAAGTTGAGAAGATTTCGAAATAGAGAATTGGCATAAGTAAAAGAGGAAAGGAATACATGGAGTATCTGGTGAAGTGGAAGAGAAGACTGATTGAAGATTCATCTTGGATTCCTCAATCTAAGTTGGACTCATTTTGGGTTGGACCTGATACATGATTTGGGGAATCATTTCTTATAACCCCACGTGTCTGATGCAGGAGCATCTTGGGTCATTGGAAATCCTACTCAACCAAAAGGATGTTTGTTCTATTCTTTAGTTAGTTTGGAGGCTACTCGAGAAGTATTCTGTTACTTGGGCTCTGTTGCTCAATAATGCTTATTTCTGCTGGTCAGGTTCTGTCCCTCGGGCATGCTTGTTTTCTGTTTCTCGGGTTCTCTCACTCGGGCATGCTTGATTATTTTGATAGGGTTTTTGTTGCTTGGGCATGTCTATTTTATTTCTCTTGGGTTTGTTTTCCTTTTGCTCAGGGTATTCCTTACCTGAGTCACTTTGTTGTTCAATCATGCTTTTCCCAAGATGCTTATTTTTGGAGTTGGATCTTTGGCTGACTTCTTCATTTAATTTCTGTTGCTAAATTGATTTGGGGTCTCTCATTGGGATTTGTGTGGACCTAAATCTGGGTCTCACTTATGGATTTGAGCGCCGACTTCCTTGTTGGATTCTTGTATATATTTGTTTCTTTGTTCTTAGTTTAGGGAGTAGTGGTAGCAGTTAGAAGATAGAAGATTAAGTATTGAATTAACTGAAGGAAGGTCTGTGACCTCACATGTATGAAGATCATATTGTAATTCATTGATTGTATATGGCCAAAAATGGGAAGGCCTTACAAATTGACATGTAATGAGTTTGATCAATTAATGAAAATGATCTCTGTTGTTTCTTCTCTCACTGTGTTTTTTCTTCCTCATTGTTGTGTCTACAAGGTGGTTTGGTAGTTGGGAGTGCCCTAGGCCCCATCTCCACGCCCTCCTTGCATCATAAGTTCACACTCTTGGGTGAACCGCTTGAAAATTCATTGAGAACCTTCATTGCGAATAAAGTTATTAACTTACCTAGGGCTCATCCCTATGAACCACAAGTGAAACCCTCATGGTGGAGTGAGTCAAATAATTGTGAATACCATAGAAATCGAGGACATAAGAAAAATGATTCCATGCACTTGAAACATGTGGTGCAAGACCTTATTGATAATGGTGTGATCAAAGTGTAAGGACCTAAAAACAATAAAGATCACATGATATTAAAAACCCCTTTCTTCAAGAATGAGAAAGGAGAATCTTCAAATGATAATAATAACAAAAGTAACAAGGGAAATAATTCAAGAGGGAATAACAAAGTTAAATTTACCCATAGTTATGATAATACTATTAATGCCCTATCAGGACATGATAATACTATCAATATTATGGTGGTAAAGGAACAACCTAGCAAAGAGACCTCTAATGTTGTTACTAGGGGCAATCAACAAGAATTACCCTACAAGGAAGTGCCCCTAGAACCTTTGGTCCTACACAAGCAACCACTTTGGCCAAAAATATATCTTCTTCAACAAGAGTCAAGACCTTATAGTCTAGTGGAGCAACTACAAAAGACACCAGCTCAAATATCCATTTTGGAGCTATTGAAACTTTCTCCCAATCATAAATAAATCTTGGAGAACTCTCTTGTGGAAACTATTGTTCCTAAAAAATATGGAGGAAGAAAGGTTTTTAAACATGGTGGGTCATCTCATAGCACCTCATTGCTTATCATTTTATGAGAAAGATGACATGTCCATAAACCATCCTCAAAATCTCCCATTTCATATAGAGGATTTGATTCAAAAACACCATGTAAAAAGAGTCCTCATTGATGGAGGAGCTAGTCTAAATATTTGTACCTTGAATTAGTCAAAGCTTTAGGGTTATCTGAGTCATCTACTAATCTAAAGAAAAAAATTACTATAAAAACTTATGATGAGGAGGAGAGATCTTCTAAAGGAATGGTGGTTTTACCCATTCAAGTGGGTCCAATCAAGAAAGATACCATTTTTCAAGTCCTTGACATGAAATTAAATTATAATATTTTATTGGGAAGGCCATGGATTCATGAAATGCAAGCGGTGCCTTCGACCTATCACCAATGTATCAAGTTTCTGTACATGGGTGAAGAAATAACTATTGGAGGAGATTCAAATCTCTTTCAATATTGCAATATGGTGAAACCTCTTCATGAGTTATTTATTCCACATAATAGAGGTGTTATTCCTAGTGCATCATTGAAGAAACAAAAGAAGAAGGTCCTAATTCGACATTAAATACTAATTCTACTTCAATTCCTAAAGAAACTAACTTACCTACATCAACTAAATGAAAAGAGAAAGTTAGTTTTGAAGGTGAAAGTTACAATGACAATTCAGTAAAATTTTCTACACCAAGGGAAGAAAATTTGAGACCTTCTAAGATTGAAAGAGAACAAACCAAAAAGGAAAACTATCAAAAGATGAGTGAGATGATGCATAAATTTGAAAAAAAATGCAGAATCAATGAAAAATGAGTGGGGGAATATTTTGTTTCCTTATTTGACTTACCCACTTATCCTAGGACACATGGAAAACCTTCAAATTCTCATTCACCTGAAAAATACAACTCTAATTTTGTGTGAGAAAGTGACCAATCAGCCATAGAAAAAGAAGATAATGAAGTCTTGCAATGACTTTATAAAGATGAGGATAGTTCAAATGGTCCCATTGAAAGAATGCAACATGTCAACATCCAAATTGATCAATATGGAAAAGGATCCAAAGAATGAAAAAGATGGGTTATGAGGGAAGAGGACCCTTAGGCATCATAAATAAAGGCTTTCTAGAACCTATCCAACCTCCTTAGAGATCCAAGGATGAAAAATCAGGAATAGGGTATCAAGAGAAAGGGGTTAGTTCAAGAAATAGTCATGATTCTTATGAGCATGTACATATGTTAGAGTCTGAAAGTGAAGATGACTCTGAAGAATATGAATGGGAATCCCTATCCATAAAATATTTTCATGATAAAGAGGTAGATGCCATTCATACCTATGCCACTATACCTAATGCAAACAATCAAGCCAATATGGATCAAGGGTCAAGTTCTACACATGTGACAATTGTTTCTCAAGAATCAAATGTAGGAAAAACATCTAGTGACAATCAATGGGTAGGTGAACCATGGGTACCTTCGTGGGGGGAGATTCAAATGTTAGATTTAATCCACATGTATTTTTTCCTATGGAAATCCATGAGGACTCTAGTGAAGAGAATTTTGATCTGACTTCTATGGAACACCTGGAACAAGCAAATGTCATTGACTTGAGAAATACAATGTACGAACCTTCAAATGAGGTTATGTCCTTGAACACTACAAATGAAAACTTACCTAATGAGTCCTTAGCTCTTATCCATCCCAAGCTTAATGATTTGGATTTGACCGAACCTAATGACTTACTCTATTTTGCCAATGACAATGCTATGGCCCAATACCTCAATGCGGTTGAGCCAACTTCCACCAATGAATTTGATCCAAACATGATGATGGAAGCAAGGGTCCAATCTCTTAATCCACAAGATAAAAGAAAAAAAATTAAAAAAATGAAAAGGTCTAGTGGTGAAAACCACCATGTGGCAGTACTAGACCCCAAAAAAGTAAAAATAAAGGATGTTTCTAAAGGTGAAAACCCAAATGTGGCACCTAAGGAAGAGAGATTGGATACTTTACCTGAACATGAGGAAGAGAGATCTCCCATCCTAATTGAGCCAATAGAAAAGGTCAACATTGACACAGGATTGGAGCCTAAATTCATCCATATAGCGACATCTTTGACTTCAATAGAAAGGAAGGATTTCATCAAATTATTTCAAGGAAATAAAATCAACTTTGCATGGTCGTACGTAGATATACCTAGATTGGATCCAAGTTTCATAATACATCACCTTAATGTAAGACCTAGAGTAAAACCTGTGAAGCAAAAGTTGAAAAAAATGCATCCCATGTGGCTTTGTTGGTTAAAGTAGAATTGGAAAAGTTACTAAAAGTTGGCTTCATAAGATTCATAGCTTATGCGGAATGGATTTCCAATATTGTACATGTGACTAAAGATGATAAATACATTTGAGTATGCATAGATTTTAGAGATCTTAACCTTTCTTTCCCTAAGGATGGTTTTCCATTACCTAGAATTGATTCTATAGAAGATTTGATGGTAGGATATTCCATGTTTTCATTAATGGATGGATTTAGTGGCTATAATCAGATTTGAATAGCACCCAAATATCAAGAAAAGACTGCTTTCACTTTCCCTTGGGGTACTTTTTGTTGGAATGTTATACCCTTCGGCCTTAAAAATGCTAGAGCTACCTATCAAAGGGAAATGATAACCATCTTCCATGACATGATGGATACCTTTCTTGAAGATTATGTGGATGATATTTTAGAAAATTCATATGAAAGAAAAGATCACCTACCTATCCTAGAAAAAATCTTCACAAGATTAGAGCAATTTAAAGTAAGATTAAATGCAAAAAAATGTGCATTTGGTGTCCAATCTGAAAAGCTATTGGGCTACATAGTTTCAGAAAAAGGGATAGAAGTGGATCCGGAAAAAGTGCAAGAAATCATGGAAATGGAAACACCCAAAAACATTAGTCAAATGAGGTCACAACAAGGAAGACTTGAATCTATTAGAAGGTTCACCTATCAATTGGTGGAAAAGTGCCACTCTTTTAGGAGATTGTTACACAAGGATACTATTATTAAATGAAATGATGAATGTGAACAAGCTTTTACCCTATTGAAGAAATACTTGGTGAATCCACCTATTTTGATCCTCCCATAAAGGAAAACCCTTACTATTTTATATTTTAGCAATACAGAGATATTTAGGGGTTTTATTGGCACAAGAGGATCATGATGGTAAAGAAAGAGAAATCTATTATTTAAGCAGAACCTTGATCAAATACAAGTTGAATTATAGCTTCATGGAACATGCTTGTTTAGTGGTAGTTTTTTCTTACCAAAAGATACGACATTACATGTTGATGCACAAGGTTAAGTTGATTGCCAAAATTGATGCACTAAAGTATTTGCTTAGCAAAACAGCCCTTATAGGAAGGATTGCTAAATGGGTGATGGTATTAAGTGAATTTGACATTGAGTATGTGGACTGTTAAGCTATCAAGAGACAAGTCATAGCAGATCAATTGGCGGAGAGTTCTTTAGTTTCTACTCATCTTATTCATGTAGAATTTCTAGATGTAGAGATATTAAATGTGGAAGCAAAAGCATGGAAATTATATTTTGATGGATCTTATACTTAGCATGGATTAGGAGTCAGTATTTTATTGATCAAACCACAAGGATACACCATTCCTAAGTCCTACAAAATTTTTTTCCCACACACCAACAATATTTTAGAATATGAAGCTTTAGTCATAGACATTAAAATGGCTTTAGAATGGAACATCATAGATCTGCAAGTATGTGGGGATTCACAATTGGTCATCAATCAAATTAATGATGAGTATCAAACTAAGGATGAAAATTTGATGCCATAAAAAAAGGATGGTAGATGACTAGAAGAAATATTTTTTCTTGACTACATTTGAACAAATTCCAAGTGATAAAAATGGAGCAACAGATCCTATGACTACTCTAGCCTCTTTACTTCAAATGCCTGATCAGAATGCTAGGTATGAGTTCTTGGTGGAAGAATTGGTGAAACATAATTTTGACCTACTTGAAAATCAAATCATTTTCCTTTTAAATGGACACGAATCACCTTGGTACAGACCCATCTTTACCTATCTAAAACACCAAGTTTTACCTTTATACCAAACCTGCACCCAAAAATAACACTTCATATGCCAAGCAACTCATTACACTATCCTATTTGACACATTGTATTGCAAAAGTCTTGATGGAACACTACTTAGGTGTCTAGAGGATGAGGAATTGAAGTTAGCTTTACGGGATGTTTACAAGGGTATTTTTGGGTCTCATTCGAGTGGGTTAAACCTAGCCATTAAAATCCTTTGCATGGGGTATTTTTGGAAAACCTTTGAAAATGATGCTTGCCACTTTGTTAAAGTGTGTCCAAAATGTCAATATCATGGATACATGATTCATGTGCCTGCATAAGAGTTACACCCAATAATTACACCATGGCCTTTCTATCAATGGGGATTTGATCTTATTGGGATGATTTATCCACCTTCATCTAATGGTCATAAATTCATTATAACTGCAACATAATATTTTACAAAATAGGTAGAAGTTGTGCCATTGACAACTGCAATGAGTAAACAAATCTCTATGTTTATTCTTAACCACATCATTTATAGATATGGTATTCCTCATGCCATCATCACAGATAATGGAAAAAATTCAAGAATAAATATGTGGATAAATTATGTGAGACATTTCACATCACACACCATTCTTCCTCTATTTATTACACTCAAGGAAATGGACAAGCCAAAGCTACAAATAAGAACATCCTCAAGATATTGAAAATATTGTTTGAAAAATCAAGAAGAGATTGGCATATCCAATTAAACCCAACATTATGGGCCTACAAAGCAAGAATTCAAACACCAATGGGGGCAACACCATTCTCTTTGGTTTATGAGGTAGAAGTTGTTTTACCTTTGGAGGTTGAAATCCCATCTTTGAGAGTCTCATTGCAAGGATTGATAAATGATGAGGATTATAGGGTTGCAAGACTTAAATAATTGGAATTGTTAGAAGAACATCAAACACAATCTTATGATCACTTGAAAGTGTACCAAAACAAAATCTCAAGGAATTATAACAAACATATAAAACCTAGAGCATTTCAAGTGGGGGATTTAGTGCTGAGAGAAAACCCTAAGAACCAAGAAGAGAGAAAAGAAAGGAAAATGGGAGGAAAATTGGCTTGTACCTTTTGTGATTACTTATTCTTTTGGAACGAGGACATACAAGCTAGCTGATTGTGAAGGAGATGAGCTACAAGAACCTATTAACAACATCCACTTAAAGAGGTTTTACACCTGAATAGATGAAAGAGTATAGGTTGAAAGAGTATAAAAAAAAAGTGTATCCGATGAGTTTAGCATCATTCTTTGTACATGAGAAAATTTCAAAATCCAAAAACATGAGAAAAGCTCAAAATCCAAAAAAATTGAGAAAGATCAAAAATTCAAAAAACAATGGAAAATGAGAAAAGCATAAAAAGAGGAAAATTGAGCATGAAGAGAGAAAAAACATTCAAAAGATCAAAAAATGGTTGTCTTGGTGAAGACCTAGAAAATAGGTTCCTTGATGATATCAACAAAAAAGAAAAAAAATCAAAGAAAATTTGAAAAAGAGAAAAGTGCCTTGGTGAAAACCTAGCAATAGGCGCCTTGGTAGAAAAAAAAAGAGAAAAAGGAGAAAAAGAGAAATACATTCAAAAGGTGAAAACCTGGCAAACATGCACCTTTTGATCCCTTAGGTATTACCTATTTGCATTTGTACATTTTTCCTTTACATCATCTCATTTGTTCATCCTCATTGCATCCATCATTTGTGCATAGTCATAATAAAGTCTTTGAGTTGCATTGTCAAAAATCATTGTCACATACTAGGTTTCATTTGCGCAAATTTACACATGGTCTCATACTCACTTGGGGAAGAATCCTTTTTGATACGAATGGATTTGAAAGTTCTACTTTTTGGTCACGTGACATGATAGATTTTTCAGAACTTCGGAGGAGATATATTTTTGAACCTTTGATGGATATCATTGTTCAATCCAAGCATTTGATCTTGAAACTTGATCCTTGAGCTTCATGACCTTATTATCAGGAATAAAAATTGACAAAACCTAAAAATATCAGAATGGATGGAATTCTATTGAAATTATTGATACAATACAAAACACTTGAAGTTTTTTATTATGTTCATTGAATCGTGTTCTTTTAGCTAATTGATAATGTTTCGACTAGATTGGCGATGATGAAGACATGATATTTTTTTTATTTTTTGTGTGAATATTTTGAGGAAGATCCACTAACTTATGTGAATCTATCTAAGGACATGGTCATCAAAGAATCATTGAGGACATTCATATATGAAGGAGGGTTAACCTTTTTTTGTTTACGCAAACGGATACCTTGGATTTTTAGATCTTCCATATCTTAATACCAAAATCCAATTGCAACATTGAATCCAATGAAACCGATATTCAGACCCCCATAGTTTATTATTCAACTAAAGAGGGTCGTACTAGTTTCTAGTGGTTAGAAAATTGATGAAAGTGGTATTCATATTATCATGATTTGGTTATCTAATCAGTGATGATTGTACTTGCTCCTAATTCACAAAAGCTCAATGATGAAAATATATCTTCTTTTGCAAAGACAAAAGTGACAGTTAGTTGCATTTCATTCTTAGATTAATTGCATTTAGGGGATTTCCTAAGTTCAAGGGAGTTAATTATTAAAAAAATTTATCTTGGTTCAAATCAATCAATTATAAAGACTTTCTTATGCATTTACCATTGCATTCATTAAATATTAAACATTATTTACAAGTTATACATCATTACAACATTACTCATTATCCAAAATCCATTAAAGATTTCACCATCCACATAGGTGCATATCATTGAAATATTGCATTATCAAAATACAAAAATACAACATACATTCATTAAGTTCATTACATTACATTTATTATTTAGATTTACATCCATCATAAAATTAAAAGAATATAGAAATAGACTTGCATACATATTCATTCATCTAATTATGTCATATATAAGGCATTGCATCCATAGAAGGTAGAAATAAAATGCATCATAACATCATATAGACATCATAACATCAAATAAAGTCTCTCATATATCATCATAAATCAAAGTGATCAAGTCATCATCATAAATATGAATCAAATGTCTGACATAATCAAAGCTACATTATATCCAAATGGTACATCCAATTATTGATCAAATCAACCTCTGATACATCAAAATGAAATACATATGATCCAATGATATGTCAATATCAATCGTGACCCGCCAGGAGCACCTGATGCACCTCCTATCCCTGTAGCACCTATCCCATCAGGATCTCTATCTCCTGATCTATCATGTCTACTAGGAAGATCCCGATTAGAACTAGCACCACTGGCTATCTAATCCATCCTGGCCATGAATGTCTAAATCATCAAACAAAACTAATCTATCCTGTTGGTCACTGTAGCCAGAATAGTCTGCAATCCATGCACATCCTTCTCTAATATGGTAATAGTACTTGACTGTGGCTATGGTTGAACCTGAGGTTGTACCTATATCTGAGGACCCTACTATGATAGAATCTAAGGACCCTATCTCACAACATGTATCTGAGCCTATCTCGTGGCTCTCTATTGTTTCTGACCCCATATCTCTATTGGTACTCTTTGTAGTGGTCTCATTCTATACCTACCACCTCTACCTCACACATGTCCACCTCTCATCCATGGACCTGCATGACCACTCCTCATCTATGGTCCTCCATGTCCTCTATCTCCAACTCATTTATGAGCTCTTAGTACTCTCTCTACTCTCTATCTCCCACCTCCTCATCCACCCTGACCATGATAATCATCATCAGAAGGATCATCTATATTAGGAATCAACTCACAAGGATCAGTGAACCAAGGAAACATATGGCAAGCAAACCACTAGGAATAATCTGCCGACATGCTTGCATCTGCAATATGACCATGCATATCCCATTGCATGTATCCCAATCTATTAATTTTATCACAATCATACTGATAATCAACCTGTTCTCCCCAAATTGATCTCTTAGCTTGCTAAACCCTAGGGGATGTCCTGTACTCAACCATACTCATAGAAAACTCTATACAAATAATATATCTCAATCACTAGAGGTGATCAACCTATCATCCATCAAGGTGTGAACATATACGGTAAATCATCATAATCCTCATGCCAGGATTCACAACCTAAATATGGTCTCCATATGAACTGATCGATATCATCTAGCATACGTCTCCAATAATCCAATTTTCCCAACCGAGGCTGGACAACCATGCCATCATATAGGTACACATATGATCATCCAGGATCTCTCTATCTAGTAGCTATCAGTATAGAAATAGAGATATGCTCCCATGTCCATAACTATAATAACATCACACCGACTGACAATGAAGCACTAGCTCTGTACACAATATGATGTAACTCATGGTATAACTACGCTAACACACAAGAACTCCAATCAAATCTCCGAGGCTAAGAAATCGTGTCCTCGATGATCTAAGCCCAACTAACTATGAATCCATGCCCTCCATGATTTGGTAACACATTTCCACCAATCAATGTACCTAATACTGCTGGAAGAGGAGGGAATGAAATAAACTGCACCCATGTGATACTCTCATCTCCGATAGTAGTATCTACGAAGACCTATATGCATGCGCTACCATCATAAACCTAATCATAGTAAACCCACACTCCTCGAGTCAGGATCCTTAGAAATCTATAAAAGTCCTCTGACGTGATAATCATCTCTCCCATAGGCAAATGGAAGGTGTTATGGTTAGAGTGCCATCACTCTGCCATAGCTGTAAGAAGTCCATGGTTCATCTAGAACCATGGTAACTAGAGAAGGTAAAACAATCTGCATCTACCAATCACTTGTCTCTCGTGACCTGATAACTGGTCTACCATATCGAAAAGCCAAGAAGGGACACTCCGGACATATAAATTTTGGAATGGAATCTATTTTTCAAATCAAGTGAATTTGATTAGTATCATCATTCAAGAGGATTATTCTACACCAATCATTCATCAAATCAACCTATCGCTCCTTTTGAGCAACATCAATTATTTTTCCTAACTCTATATCATGAGAAGGGGAAAATACATCAGTTTATCCTATCCTACCAATTTGCTTGATATTTCAACATCCATCTAACTGATCATCCTAACATCCTAAACATTTGGTTTCATTACTAAATCCATCTTGCTTATCTTTGTAATCAATCTGGTATTCATTCTATCAGAGGTGAACAAGAACGATCAAGGTTTTTCATTCTTTGCACCCAGGAATCATTTTTCCTATGTGTACACGCAATTTCATATGGTGTACATGTCATTTCAGGTTACACATAACTTCATACATCATACACAATATTCTATACCTGCTAAGTGTTACTTGGCCTAGTACACGACATTTGGTAGCGTACGCGTGACTTAACACTTGCTACATGTAACTTCATTTTTGTTTTTCAACTAGGGTTTTGTAGGTGTGATTTAACCCTATCCTACATGTGACATGACCTAATTCCTATTCAAAACTTCAAGATGTATACTCGACTCTTTGCATCACGGACGTGTAACTTTACACTTCTACGCGTGACTTTATATAGTCCTAAGCGCAACTTCACTAAAAATTGCACGACAAACCCTAACTAGGAGTTGAAATATCATTTAAATGCAATAAATGAAGTAATAAATGATCAAGAAGGTAAAAATCACTTACTTGCAGTCTATAGTTAGTTGGTCTCTAGAATCTGTGCCCTCACTCGAACCAATGCTCACGTATGGGGACCACCATTGCCCAAATATCCAAAAGTCTCAGAGCAACAATCCGAGGTCAAAAGTGAAAATGAATATTAAAATGAAAATTTTTACTTCTATTTTTACTTTTTAACCTAATTTTCAAGAGATTTTTACCCTTTTTGATCTAAAACTGACATTTTCACCACCGAGGCATATTGTGATCGACTCTTCATCTGGTTTTCAGAAATGAAAACATAATTGACCTATTACTTTCATTCTTCAATATCTTGTTGCCTCTGATATTAATTCTATTTTCATTTCTAGGGGGGGCGGGAATCATATGGTCAAAACATTATTTCTATCACATGGTCGCAATGACAATAAAATTTGAGGCACTAAAATTTCAAATTTCTATCAGTGGGACATTTTCTGCATTATCCTTCATCAATTTTTCACATCAGTTTCACATCAAGTATCAAATTAGGGTTTCACATCAAACATTGTATCAAATCAAATATCAATCAGTAGATCAGATCTGGATATCAGTTTTCTTTGAATCAATGCACTTTGCACATCAATTCAAAGAGGGGCATTTGTAAACACCTAAATTTGGTCAGGTGTATTTTAATCAATCAAAAGGGTTACTTTATCAAATCAAATAGATTAATTAAATCAAAAGGGACTAAATTACATCAAATAAGAAGATCAATTAATTAAATATAAGCCTAAAAGGGATAAATCAAATCTATGTAATTGATATAATAAATTAATTGTATAGTTTAAATCAAAAATCAAAATCAACCTATTCCCTTACATGGCTAATTTAATTAATTAATTGAATTGATTAAATCCTAATTTCCTTCAAAAAAGGAGAAAAGAATTCAAAGAGCCAATGCGAATAAAGTATTGAAAGCACATGGATCAATCCAAAATTTACAATCTTGATCACTCATTCAATCCTTCAAAATCCTCACCACTCAATTTGTCTCTTTGTCCCAACCTTTGAGACCACCATTTAAATAGTCTCCCCATTTGAAACCATTTGAAAGCCTTCAACTCAACCATGCTTTAGTGATGATCAAATTAACTCTACCCCCTACCCTTTTGAAATCCTATAAATACCAAGTATTTTGAGAGCATTAATAATCCTAGACATTCATGAGCGATTGCATCTACACTATAGAGAAATTCATTGAGATCATAGAAATTTGAGAGCATAATTTGAGCAATTAAGAGCATAATTGAATGAATTTCTCTGCAATTTGAGAGTTGAGAGCTAGATTAGGCATCATCATACATCAATTCTCATTCTAGGATTGTCACTAATGGAGATTAAGGCTGAGAGCTTCATTAGCATGCTTAGTTAGAGAGCCATGGAATGCTAAATGTTATTTTGTCAATTCTTTGAGTTAAATTAGACTTTTCTTTCCATAGAATTGATAGATTGGAACTTAATTTCATGAAGGTATAATTTAAATATACACATAAAGTATTTGTGAGGTCTCAAAGAAAAAAAAACCTAGGAATAGTACCATCATGTGTATGTTAAAATGATTTCTAGGAGTCTTAACATGATCAAAGACACATCAAACACAAGCTACTTAAGGAAAATTTGGCTTAATATCAAAATATTTTCCCTCACTAGATATTACTTCACCTCACACAAATTGATGTTGGATTTTTATAGGACTATTCTCTTGGGAAGACAAATGGTGAGTGTAAAAATCTTGGGGCGATCTGGGAAACCACTTGGATTGGTCCTTGCACAAAGATTCTGATACTTTCAAAGTTGACTGGGGTAGCTTCTATCTAAAAGTTTCTAGTAAGGACATTGATTCATGACTATCCCTTGTAGTTTCGCAAGAAAAATTGAGGCCGATATCCCTACAAGAACTCAAAATGCATAGTCTCGCAAGTAAGATTGAGACCTCTCGACCCTATATAAGTTGAATGCACTCCCCTTGTAGTCTTGTAAATAAGATTGATACCAAGATGAACCTGCAAGTGCCAAATCAAATGTAGTCTTTCTTAGCAAGATTGAGGTAACTAGGCCATACATATGAAGAGGCATTAGGAATAGAAAATAGCCAAGTTTCCCCTCTCTTTGGATTAAAGGAAGATTTTTTTGATAGTAGGATGACGTAGCTAGCTCCACTTTTTCCCCACTTGGGTCATTCCCAAAAGATTTCTCTCATGGAAGGCCCTCTAAAGGTAAATGCAAGAAATAAATGGATAGGTAATCAAGGTAAAGATTTTTTATTTTCCATAAGGAAAAGGGCATACTCTCATACACCATAGTGTCTCCCAAACACATCAAGTACATGTTCATTTACCAAAAGACAACTAATTAAGCTATGTGCATATGAAAAATGAATTATGATAGCAAATACACATAAGATCTGGTTACATACCTCCAATGTAATTTCCAAAATTTATTAGTCTTAGCAATGCAATTCCTTGGGCAAACAAATCCTACAAAACCATATGTTAGGGAACAAAAGATATGCAAATGAAAGAAATAACCCTGCAAAACCACTTGCTAGGAAGAAAATAAAAGATCAAAATGCTACAATAAGACCCAATCAGAAACCCTAAAATGCAAGATGCAATGAAATGTAGTTGAAAATAAGGTGCAAGCTCATCACAATTTTTTTTTTGCTTTGGACCTAGTCAATAAGATCTGATTTTTTTGCTATAGTTTCGGCTCCAAAATTAGAAATGAAAAGAAGATACTTGTGCTAAAAATATGAGAGCTTTAAAAAAATGTAAATTTTTTAAAAATATTCCCTGATTTGTTCCCTAGGGACTCAATTTATCAAAACAAACTAGTTTTCAAAGATCAGATTTTTAAGCTATTATATTTCATAAAAACTAAAATCACAAAGAGTAGAATACCTATAGAATTTATAGAGATTTCTAAAAAATGTAAATTATTCCAAAAAATATGCTAATTTGTGACCGAAAACAAATTTTCAAGAAAAATCATAAAAAAATTATAACTCGCAAAAAATTAATCCAAAAAATTTGATTTTTGGACTGAGACACTTGAACCATCCCCAACGTACAGTAAAAAATTCAAACCACAAAATCAAAGCCGTTTGTGAGATATGATAAAATATTCCAAAAAAATCCTAGGATTTTGTCTTCAACTCAACCTGCACAAGGGTTAGCCTTTAAAAAGTTTAATAAAACAACCATGTAAATAAAAAATATGAATAAAATGAAGGAAAATCAAGGGCATCACCCCTCATGATGGCCGCCAAAAATGTGCGATCAAAATGTGACACACTTCTATAAACCATTACACTTGAGAGAATTCATGAAGAGGAAGTCCTAAGAAGCAACTTATAGCTTCCTATCCATAGCGTGCAAGAATCATGTAGATAATGATGTGGATCTTAGATGAACTTAATAAGAAATATCCCTACAAGGTGCACTATAGAATGGAAGATTCAAACGATAATGCAAAGTAATCTAAGATGAGATGCAAGATCTATTCTAAAAATGGTATGCAAGAAATGTAAGGAAAGTATATCTAAACTAGATGAATTAAGCTAGATGCAAGAAATTAGACAACAAATCTAAATGATAATGCAATGCTCCAATGATACCAAGATACAATATGAGCTAGGATGCTATAATTCTTCAAGATGAAAGAACTCCAAGATCTCAAAAAGGGCAAGACGGAAGAGCTCCAAGATTTCCAATTACAATTCGCAAGATCTTCAAAAACTATATTTTCTATTTTTTCCTAGCTTACCCAAGAATGAGGAGAGAGCTTCCTTTTATAGGAGATTACAAATGAGCAGACGATCAAGATTAAGAGGCAAAAAGAAATGATCAATGGTGGAGATTAAATTTTGGTTGATCCATGTGCTCATATCTTCAAGAGGCAAAATCAAAGGCTAAGATTAAGAGGCAAAACAATATGTGGTTGAGATAAAGAGGCAAAAGAATTTTTTCAAAAGATTCCAAAGCATTGGAAAGTGCACTTTCCTTATTATTATTTATTGTTTATTATTTTCTTGTTTTATGCGCACTTAGGATAAAGGGATTTTTATTATTTAATCAAAAGATTTTTTATTTAATTAAAGAGGGAGAATGCTATTTTAATTAAATAAATCTTAGGATAAAGTGATCAAACTTTAGGATATAACCAAATAAATGATTAAGTGGTGATTTGATCAAGAAAACAAGAGATTAAATAAATATGCAAAATTGATTAAGCACAAGATATAGTTTAGTATTTAAATTTTAATGTTTAGAAAGGGGATCATAGTCTACTAGACCATTTTTGGGTGATTATACTATCAAGATCTACAAAGACATGCATCCTTGAACCCTCCATATCAACCCACCTACATGAACCATCCATACAAGCCTTATTCATCCCCAATTGCCAAGTCTTTTGGAAGAAATTTGGGTGTCAAACAAAGAAATAATAAATCTAAGTGTCCACTTATATATGAAGATCACCACATCCTATCTAATTGACATGTGAATACAAATAAAAAAGAGATACTAAAGAGACCGCAAAGGTCCAACAATAAAAGAATAAAATCAAAGACAATGTGGGTTCCGAAATCCCTCATTGAAGAAGTGCATGTTAAAGCATCCAAAAGGAATGAAAAATCAAAAGATATGTGGATTCCCAAGTCATTATTAAAAGAATTGAACACAAATGAAACATAGGATTTGACATCCAAGCTTCCAAAGGCTTCGACTCCATCTTCTTCCAAACATCTTCCATCACTTCCTACATCAAAGCTTCAAGTTGTTCCAATCACTTTTCCTCCATTATTCCATCATCATTTCAAGATGTGTGTCATTTTTTATCTTTTAACCCTATCCATCTAACCCTACGCAAACCTTTCAATACCCTATCCACTATCCAACACCTACACATGCTTCTTATCCTCCTACTTATTATCCTTCCATCTCCTTTAGCCAATCCACCACATAAATCCTTAGTCACCATCTACCTTATCCCTAGTCATATTCCCTTATCATCACCCTATCAACATATTTGAGCATAATTTTAGTGGCCTTGGCCCATCATAGCATATTCTTCAAAGGAGCATTATCCAAAGATCAAGAAGCTTAAGTTCCCCCATAAAATAAAATAAAAAATTGGAAAAGAGAAAAAGTGCCTTGGTGAAAACCTGGTAAACAAGCATCGTGGTAGCAAAAGAAAAGAAAAATAAATCTATCCTATGGTGAGAAGAACCTTGGAAAAGTACCATGATGAAAACCTGGCAAAAAAGCATCATGCATAAGTTCTTCCTATTGCGCTCTCTCTTATAGACAATTTCTATCCATGCTACCTCATCCATCATATATTCCATCATGTAGCTACCCTATCATGATCATTATTATCCCAAGTCAATACTCACTACCTATAAACATCCTTGCACTAATCCTAAAAAAATTCACCTATACCTTCATCACCCCTTATCCTGATTGTGTTGTCCTATCAATACCCTCTCTAAATTGACTCCTTGGTCTTGATCAAAAGAAAGAATGAAAAATGCAAAACATGTTCTTAGAACTCTCTTTACATGTTCACTCAATTATAATACATAATTTTCATGACATAAGATTATTATCCTATATGTTATCTAGCACCGCTTCATGAGCCTACATTGCTATATTCTTTTTCCCTAGCTTGTGTAATATTGAGGAGACTGTCCTTGAAGGTCATATTCACTGGCTTCATCCATCATTGCCTATACATTTATGATCTATTAGTTTTCTTATCCATCCATAATGCCTCACACCTTGTTAGATAGTGGGGGTAAACCTAATGTGATCATGCTTGAGAATTGGTATTCTTTGAAAAATCCAAAAATATTTTAAAATCTTTAAAAATCCAAACAAATCGTAAAAATTCAAAAATCTAAAAAAATCATAAAATCTACATTTATCTTCATCGCTTGTACATATTTTGTATATCCTTTGCATTCTTGCGCATCTCTTTCAGTTTTGTATCCTATCATCATAGCTTGGAGCCAGTCTACATCTCATCCTTAAGACAGATCTATTTAGCTGGGGGCAAGTTCATAGTCATCCTCTAGAGTCAGTTCCTAGTCTTAATATCAACCTTCAGTCCAAGTGAAGTTAGCTAAATTTCATATCAAACATAAGGTGTTCTACTGCTACACAATACTGGTATTTTTCAATGCTCCATGAGATTAAATGAGCAGTGTTTCTCAAGACTCATCAAACAAACAATGATTAGAAAAAAAAAACAATCACACACAATCAACTATTGGTGTTTCTCAACACTACCTATCATGGATAGCATGGTTATAATTTTTCTTATCATGTCTTCCGAGTGACTCTATGATGTCTTCGTACTAGAGAAACAAGGAAAAGGGGCATGATATTTTCTTTGTCTATTGTCTATTATCGTTGATTGTTGATTGTCATATTTCCTAAGGAATTATAGGAGTCACTAGACTAGAAGACCAAAGAAGGAATATGATATTTTATTTATTTGTTTCTTGTGATTTAATTAATAATAATGTGTAAATATGTCATAGGACATGATCACCAAAGAATCATCAAGGACATTTGCATAAGAAAAGGATTAATTATTATTTGTTAATCTGTGAAGGTAGTATTCATATCATCATGGTTGCTTGAGTACTAGTGGTGGTTGTACTTGCTTGCAACTAACATCTAACAACTAACAACTCTATGATGATATAAAGCACAACAAAAGAAGATCAAAATAATGACACTCATGGAAGATGACATCTCATTCTAGGGGCATTCATTTCATTCTTTCATTCATATGACTTGATCGAAATCACCTCATGGATGAAAGTCTATCTTCAACATGGATGAGTATCACATATAAGATCCTTGAATCTATCATCATGGTTGATCATTATTTTTTCAAAATCATTATCGGGAGATCAATCAAAATGGATTCTAAAATCAACCTTATTCATCATTACCATCAATCAAATCTTCTCAATCAATTAAACCTTTTCTCAAATCATTATCCAACATCATTCAATTTCCTTCTATCACATTTCAATCTCACTCTCGAGGGGCATACTCATAATAAACATACATTTGCATCTGAATCATCAAACAACTTTGTTATCAAATCTGATAACACATCAAACCAATCATAGAATCAGTTGATCAACAACATCAAATCTTCTTCATCAACCACATTATCAATCAAATCAAATATTCAAATCAGGTTCCATATCAAAAAAATTTCAACAACTAGAGCATCAAATTTATCAGGTATCATATCAAGTTGATGGTCTAAAATCAATAAATCAAATCAATCAATCTAGAAATGAGTAATTTCATCAGGTACCATATCAAATTACTTGACCTTATCAATATTTGTGTTTCAAACATCACCAAGGGTATATCAATTTAATCGCATCACATAAAATTTATAGTCTCTTCATCAGAACATTTGAAGATAATTGAATTCATCAAGATCCACATCAAGTTATTTATCTCGATCAAACTTTTGACAATATTCAGTTTCAATGCTTTGCACCAAACTGGTCACTCATTCAATCTTTCATAATCAATTTTTTTTTCAGAAATCAATTTCATCGCTTCACATCAAACTGGTTATTTGATCAAGCTCTCAGGATCTTCTTATCAAATATCAGTTTCATTTCTTCACATCAAATTGATTATTTGATCAAGTTCTCAGAATCTAGCTAACAGTAATCAATTTCATCGCTTGACATCAAATTGGTTATGCGTTATCATCCTCAATAATCAGGTAGGTAATCAATGTCATCACTTCACATCAAATTGGTTATTCTGATCTCAATCTATCATCAAACATCAGACAATTTTTGGATCAATTTCATCACATCATATCAAATTGGTCATCTAGTCTTCATATCAATCTTATCAAAAATTGCAATCTATCTAATTCTCAATCTTTCTTGAATCCCCATTATCTCAAATGATTTTTGTTCAATCAAGTTCAGAATCAATTTCCAATCAGGAATAGTTTCATCAAGATTCATATCAAACAATTTAGTCAAGCAGAATCATATCAACAACAGATGCTCTTTGAATCAATGCGCTAATCGCACATTGATTCAAAGATGGGCAAATAGAATCACCTAAAATTGGTCTGGTCTAACCAGAGGTCTAGATCTCAAATGAATTTCCCTAGGTTCTAATTAGGACATCGAATTCAGTTTTAATCATAATTGTGTAGTTAAATTAGACCGATTTAATTACATAATTCATCAATAATAAACCATTAATGATCATCTATCAAAATGTATTAATTCATTAACTAATCCTAGTTACTTAATCAACTCAAAATAAAAAATCCCATGGCTAAATTGCATCATTTATACTCCCTCAAAGTGGCATCAAAGTCAACTCATCAACCAATGGACTTCAATCACATGGATCATTTAGGATTCAATCTCAACCATCCCTCATGGATGAATCACAATCATTGAGTTCAAATTCAAATTTGAATTCCAATTTTCCCTCTAATGGATAGCTATAAATGCAGCCCTTCTAAGCTCATTTCATAATAAGAGGAGAAATTGAGTAACTAAGTAATTCTAGTTTCATTCTAGAGTAATTGAGCATAATTTAGTTCATTTTCATAGCAATTGTTGTAAAATAATGCATAAAATAGCATAATTGAGATCAATTTTAGATACATTTAGGCATTTTATTTGAATCTTCCATCATATGATTGTCAATTCACAATGAATTATTGCTAAATCTAATAGCATTTTGAGTAATTCACTTCGATCTTCTATGTAGGAAGCCATAAGATAATTTTAGAGGTTTGATTGTTTCAATTTGATTGAATTTTTATGCTAACCTACTAATGCAATGTCTTATTGAGTGTTGTGTGTAGTTAATTGTAGATATACATTTTACACATCACATTATCTTATAAATTATCCTTTTCTCACACTTTAAAATTTCCACGAGAGCGCTTAACTTCTTAAATTTAAGCACAAAATGTACTTAAGCAGTCACATGGGAACATGGAGTTATTTCATTTGCTAAATGATAGTTGCTCCACATAAAAAGGAGAAGATTCTATACTATCCTTTTTTTACAATTTTAATTTCCAATGGGAACATGTAACTGCTTAATTTAAAGCAGAAAACACTCTTAAGCAACAACATGGGAACACAGGGTAAGCTGTGGGAAAAAAGGGGGCTGGAAATAAGTAGTGTTGTCTGAAGCACCACATGGCTCCACAAATATTTTTCCCTCTTTTTTTAAAGATTTTATTTCTATTTTTTCCTCAAAGTTTAAATATACAAATTATTAGTAAATATTTTAATACAAATTTCAAGTTTTCTAATTAAAAATAAGCAAAAACTAAGTATTTATGGGGCCACCAGCTTCACAAATATCTCCTTAAAAAATTGAGTAGCCATTGCTAGCCAAAATAAGCTAAGCAATGGCATGGGAGCATGCCCTAATAGTTGCATCATGGAAAGGTTGGACTCAATGTGAATTTGTTACGATTCCTTTGCGTGAGTGTAAAAATTAGACGTCTAAGCTGAACATTGTTGTTTTCAGTGAAAAAATTATGCTAATCACCATCAATGTCGCTATAGACTTGAATTGAAAGGGTGATAAGAAATGTTTTAATTTATTTTTTAATGATAAATATTAAATTTTTTTCAGTGGGTCTAAGTTAATTAGACTTATAATATAACTGGTCTAATACTAGCATTAGCGCGCATGCACACACACATACACACACACACACACACACACACACACACACACACACACACAAGCTAGTAGTAGTTGTAGTGTGACATGAAAGACATTATTATTTTTAATTATAATAATATTTTGGTATATTTTATTATTTTAATTATAATATATTTATAATATAATATTATGCTTAGGTTATTTTTTATTATTATTTTTAATTTAGAATAGTAATTTATATTAATATTAATGGGTAGGGTTTACAATTAGGATTAGTATCATTGTGAGGATTAGGGTTAGGATTAAGATTAAGGTTAGGGTTAGGGTTTGATAGAGGATTAGTATCATGTTTAGCATTAGGATGAGGAATAGGGTGAGGGTTAGGATTACGCTCAAGATATATGGTTAGGGTTAGGGTGTAGGGTTTAGAGTTGGGATTAGTATCATGGTTAGGGTTAGGGATTAGAGTTAGGATTAGTATCATGGTTAGGGTTAGGGTCAGAACTATGGTTAGGGATAGGAATGGACCATAATTATTATAATAAGGGGTAGAGTTAAGATTATAATTATAATTAAAGTTAGGGTTAATATTAGGTTTAGGATTATGGTTTAGGGTTGAGGATTACGATTATATTTATAATTAGGATTAGGGTTTACATCAAGTTTAATATTTTGTTACAGTTATATTTTAGGTTTAGAATCAGGGTTTTTGGTTTAGTATTATGATTATGGTTAAGATTAGGATTATAGTTAGTGTTAGGAAAACGGTTTAAGTTTACACCATGGTTAGGATTATGTTTGGGTTTATGATCTTTGTAGGATTAGGATTATGGTTAGGATTAAGGTTAAATATTTGTGTTAGCATTTAGGTTTAGGGATAATGGTTAGGGTTAGGGTTTAGGGTTAGGGTTGGTATTAGGCGTTAGGATTACAATTACGGTTAGAGATAAGGTTTACATCATAGTTAGTATTATGGTAAGGGTTAGGGTTTTGATTGGGTTGGGTATAATAAAGTTTGGGTTAAAGTTAGGGTTAAGAATGAGAGTATATTAGACTTTGAGTTTGGGGTAAGGTTTGATTATTGTTAGAATTATGTTTTGGGCTATTTTATAGTTAGCGTTCAAGTAGGGTTAGATTAGGGTTAGGGTTAGGTAAGGATCAAGGTTATGGTACGATAAAGATTAGTATTATAGGATAACATTTGGGATTATGGTTAGGGTTTAATTAGAATAAGTATTAGGGTTAAGGTTCAACTAAGATTAGGATTAGTATTGCAATTCAATTATGGTTAAATTAGTATTAGTATTCTAGGATAATTCTTGGGGTTAAGGTTCAATTAGAGCTAATAGTAAGATTAGTGTTAGGGTTGAATTATGGTTTGGGACATACATGATCAATAAAAGTAAAACTATAATACAGTTAATATTATAATAAAATTATAAGCCCAAATCAAATTACAACTAAATGCCACTTTATAGGTTAGATGCTACTAAACATTCAAGAAAAATAAAGTTACATGTTACTCCAATTGCACATTGAATTTGTCATTAATTACCAAGATGACATAATGGACACTCGGAGACAGATTCAACTCAAGACAGTCAGTATGTATCACCGAAGTGTAGAGTTAACCGAGAGAACTGACCACATTTACAGTTAACTGAGTACAGTGATACCCAAGTAAAAATATTATACCAAGAACATAAAACACCAATCTACACAAGCTTAATCGAGCACCAGTATAACCGAGATATACTGTATACACCAAGTACCATGGAACAACATTAACTAAGTGGAACAGAGTCCACATAAAAGTTTGTTATGGCATAATAATCTATTTAACAACCTTTGAGATAACCTAGATAATGGTTTACACGATTGAGGAGGAAATTAATTATGGATATACATCATTAATTATTTATGTATCCTATGTTTATTTGATCAATGTAAATTTTGTAACCATTGATCTTAGGGTAAGAATGTAATTATTGAAACCTAATTAGGTCATATCGTTTGATGTATAAATGTATAGATGTCAAATTATGTTAAGTATGTTGATCAATAAATGATATAGTAGCCTCCATACTACAAACATGAGATATCAGACAAGGGATTCAAGGACATAGACTGTATTACAAAAGTTAGTTTACAGAACTAAGGCAAGGCTACCGAGAAGAACAGAGCAGAAGGTATTCTCATTCACATTGAGGTGATATATTTTGTATGAACTTAATGCACCCGTATCAATAATTTTGAGATTGTATATGTTTCAGATCAACTTTCTATTACTCTCTAGCAATTGTAATAGACCCAAAATCTCTTAACAGAGTAGACTTAACCATCTTATTGTAAATCTCTTAACCAAGTACACACATAGATTGTGTTTCTAAATCCTCACATGAGGTAGATCTATTCGATATTTTTTTTACTTCTAACAGGGTAAGATCATCAGAAGTGATCATTTTGTAAATCTTTAGTAGGCTACCTTTATTACTCCAGTAGTGAAGATTTATGGGTCTCATCCCCACTATAGTTTTTACCTTCTAACATGGGTTTTATGTGATACCAAAATATTAGTGTCATGAGTACTTAATTATGTGTATGTGCTATGTTAATTTTACATGCATTTACATTTCAACATTGATACTATATTTTTGGAATAAGCAATTTGCCCAGTCGGTTTATGTAGTACAGTGAATACAAGGATTTGAATAAAAGTTTTTAAGGGTATTGATTCACCCCTCCCCTCTCAGTACACACCCTCTATATTATCTTAACATTGGGACAACAATTGGTATCAGAGCTTGTTCTCTTATTTTTAAGGTTTAATTGTTGAAATAGAAAAGATCTTACAATGGAGAGGTATACACTTGAAAAAAATATTGAGAATAAGAAGTTATAGCTATAGATCTATGTCAAACAGTTCAAAGAAGCTAAAGAGAAACTCAGGGAGATGTTGATTATGAGGAAGGACATGGAAATTTTCTGTGATGAGATTTATTATCATGGAGAAGAGATTCATCACCCATTTGATACATTTGGATCTGAATCTGGTAGCTTATCTAATGCATATGAAGGAATCATATCAAACTATCTGAAAGCAATCAGCAACTTATAGAACAAGTGAACGCACTGCAGATCAGACAAGATATACAAATGGTTAGAATGGTTGAAGTTTTGAATTATTCAAACAAATTTGAACAATATAGAAATATGGTTGTTGATGACAGAAGAAAAATGACTGAAAAGTTACAAGAGAAAGAAACTAAAATATCTAGACTTACCAAACATTACTTTGAGATCACCAATCAAATGGTTTCTATGAATCATGAGGCAAACCGAGTGAATACTGAACTTGAAAAAATAATAGATGACATCAGTGTATTGAAGGAATACAATGATAAATTGAGAAATGAAGTGAAGATGTTACATCAACATAATGAAGTGATTAAGAGATCTGAAGAAAGCACTAAGAGAATGGATGAATTTTTGAACTATCAAAGAAGATTGAATAACAATACCGGATTAGGGTATACCAAGCAAGGAGAATCATCAAATCAAGATAAACAAAGGAATGTATAATAAAATACTAAGCTGAAGAATCCCTCTCTCCATCACTATGGAAAACCAGGCCACACATCAAATGTTTGTAGGAGCAAAACAAAAGGTATTCGTAGAAACCCTCCTAAATTCAATGGTATTTTCTATAACTATAATAAGCATGGACATAAGGCACATGAGTGTAGATCCAAGTTGAAAAAACCATCGAAGAAACCATACATGGATACATACTATCAAAATTGCAACATGAATGGTCATACAACTCAAGCATGCAGAAAGAACACAAAGCAGATCTGGAAGCCTAAAGGACAAGAAATGGTAAAAAAACCAAGAAGACAAGGAAATGCTTATGAATGGTATTAAAACACTTGGAGAAATTGTGAATCACATGGAAAATACAGAAATATAGCAGAAAATTGTATGAGACTATGGCGAATCAAATCTAGGAATTGGTCAAACTCGGGAATGACATGTTTTCACTGTTAGAAAGTCGGTCACTTAAGAAGAGATTGTGCAGACCGAATAAACACTTATGGGAATGAAAATACAATTGATAAAATTTTAAGGATTAGGAATAAAATGTGGAGAAGAGAATCAAATGATAATGAAGGACCAAGCACAACAGTCAGTGATACTTCATCCAATGGGTTAGGTGGCTCCACCGTCTCCAACTGAGCATTACAAGCAGGTATGGAACTATGTTTTGCAATGCTATATTTTACATCAATTCCTATATTGATTGCACATATGCCAAATCAAAATGAATAAAGATGCACTGTGGAATTACATATTTGATTACTATGATCTAGTCTAGTAAGTTAATATGTACCAAGTTAAAACTGTCAGTCGGTGAAAATGTGAAGAGTTTACCTAGTTGCTATGGTAACCGAGTATATGGTATACTCACCAAGTTGAAGCATTGATAGTGTTAACCAAGAATGATGTTTTTTCACCGAGTGGTTGCTGAAGTGCATTTATTACACCACCCTAACTTATTTACTATAAATTTAGTCTATGTGAGCTCATTTGGTCACAACGCGATCATGGAGAAGTACAGAGAACGAAGAGCTAAGTTGCAGAAGAACTTTTATGAGTATACAAAGGTTAGTTATTGCACATTCTTCCCTCGTCGAGTTATTCAAGCACATTTCACAGAAGCCCTAAATACACAGAATCATGGCATCTTCATCACAAATAATGAAAGCTAAAATGGATAAGGAAAAGAAGGTCATTTTGGTGAAAAAATCCACCTACATGGAACCTAACTACAAGATCCATCCACAAGTCACAACACAACCAGATAAGAAAGGAACATTCTCATCTATCCCACCTAGGCTTTTTCCAGTGCAAGATGTACACACATACATACATTGCAAGATTGGAGAAATCAGAGAATTTGAACTCATGTCTACTTATCAATCATTATGCACAGATGGAAATTTGAAAGAAGACCATAAACACTTAGAGGTTAAAGGGTTAATTCACACCCTAGATTTCCTAAAGGTCTTTTGAAATGAATGGATCCACATTGTACTTAATGGGGTACACAATAGAAAGATATGGCTGTATGAACCTAAATAGATAACCATGGATGTCATTCATGCAGTAACAGGGTATCCCATATATGAAGAAGCCAAAGCCCTAAGACACCTACTGAGAACCGAGTTGGAAAAGCTTACATTAGCTGAGTGGGATGGTAGAGGCTTGAAGGTCAACTGCATCAGTGATCTTGAACTGAGATTTAGTGCTTATATCATTGGGTATAAAATATTTTAGTCTAGTAAGCCAAACAATGTACCATGTGGAGCTGTTGATGTAGCTTACAAGATAGTCAAGAAAGGTCTACAACTTGATCTTTCCGAGCTATTACAGAAGAAATTAGAGGAGAATATGAGAACCATTAGGTTAGCAAAGAAAAATACATGTTATTTTGGCTCCTTACTGCTATGCATATTCTTCTACATGAAAAATTTCTTCCCATCAATCGATAAAGTTAAGTGGAAGACAGATAGACCAGTTTCAGTACAAATAGATAAAATGATCACCAGTCAAGGATAGAAATTTGAGCCTATAACGAATGAATATTTTGCAAAATTTAAGGCTAGAATGGAGAAGAGATCCCAGATTCCACTACAACTAGTTGATAAATACCAAGACAATATTTGTTTTGTAGTTGACATAGACACAACATTAATCAAAGTAGACAATCTGAGGACTACTTGGCTACCTTCAATGGATTATGAATTGAATATTGATGTTGCTACAAAGGCTATTGAAAAATTGTTAAATGGGCCTGTTGACAAATCTACCATGAGATTTGGCACCTATGATGAGGCAAAGACCTGTATACAAATTCAGTTGCAAGTACAATAGCTGGGTAAAAAAAAAGACTAAGATTGTGAAAAAATTAAAGAGGAAACTTGCTATCACAGATGAGGAATTGGATAAGTCTGAAGATGAAACTAAGTAGTAGACCGCAATCAGTCAAGAAGCTGAACCAGATCATAACACTAATGCCACCAATTTTGATGACACACCAGTTGAGGCATCTGAGGCCAAAAAGGGAAAAAACACAAAGACTGTATCTCCACCACAAACAAGATCACAATCGATGAATAGTGGCTCACCACCTTTAAAGAAATGTGTAGCAAAAATTATAAGGCCCTCACCAAAATTTACATACCAAACAAGGAAATAGAAGGGCACTACTACTGCACCGAGACAATATAAGAGATATGTGTGAAACAAAGATTCCAAGGATGATTCTAATGAGAGTCCAGAACAATTCAAGGTTTTTCACAACACACCATCACATAGTATTGATGAGATTGCAGAGGCAATCAAGACAACTAGACAATTTACACATCTGAAGATACAAGTATACTCTAATTTGTCTACCGAGAACAAGGATAAAATTGAAGAAGAAATTATAGGTATGATGATTAACCTTAAAACAGTTCCATTTGAATTTTTACTTCTATACCATCATAACTATATGATAGAATATCATTGAGATGGTCTTATGCACTCCAAACCGAGAAACAAATGAGAGAGACAACTCTCACACTTATAAAATTTGAATGCACAGTTGAGGAAATTCAGGATATAATGAAGAAATATGCTAAGCAATTTCCTAAGAAATAAAGAACGTTGAATATCCTACAAGGTAATATGGAGGAAGTGGATATTAAGAGCACCAAAATCTGGAATGAATTGTTGAATCCACCTAAGGTTATCCAGGATACCGAGGAAGTAACTGATGTTTCATCTACTGGACCGAGTACAGAACCCATGAAAGTTGATGATGAAATAGTTGATAGTGTGTTAGATGGTATTCTTGAACTCCTAACTAATTTAGGTCACCTAGATATCACAATAACTGATGTAACTGAGGCAGATCTGTACGACAAGGCCAAGGAAGATGAATCCATCAGTGCAACCGAGACTATTGATGAGCAAGATACATCATAGGTCACTTGAGCTACTACACTAGGCCAATTACCTATTCTGGTCCAAGCAATTGAGATGGATACTGAAATGCAATAGAAGCCACCTGAGTAGGATACAGAAACAACTAAAGATAAGGGTGTAGATCACAATAAGGACACTAAAAATAGTGGTGGGATGACACAAGGTGATATACAAAATGATACCACTGATGCTGCAGAAGAGAAAGGTGGAGGTAAGACTGAGACTATTAAAAAAAAGTAGATATATCTACTACCGACACAAGGTTAGTTACCGAGGCACCTAAACAAGTTGTTACACTGAGTACTGAGAAATCAAAGTCACAAACCAAGCAAAAGGCTCAGCTTAGTCTAGCACTATCACCATCATCAAGTAGTCAAGGTAAGAAGAAGAAAAAGAAGAGAGGAAACAAGGATCCAGTTACCTTAGATGAAATCATAGAGATTCCTGAATGAGATCCTAAGACACTTGATCCAGAAACACTGAAAAAATATGGAAAAATTTGCACTAGAAAAGCTGCACAAGACAAGATTATATTAGAAGCAAAGTGTACACAAGTACTAGAAAAGGAAAAGGAGATCTTAATGCAAATGTTACTAGATATTAATATTGATGAACAAGCCCCCATAATGGAATAACTTGAGCTTCTCACCGAGGCCATTGATAATCCTGATATTGATGGCAAGCATAAACTAGAAGAAAGAGCAGAGAAGAAGATCCAATACAAGGTTATAGAGAAGATCAGCTAGGAAGTGGTAGTTCATAAGGTAACTCTGTCAAAATTAGTAAATGGTATAGAAACTATCATATCCCAAGCCATTAATATTCTATAGCAGTTATGCACACTAGACCATTTCACTACCGAGATTAGCAAAAAACTCAAGCAAATAGATCAAGTTGTACAAGATAGTGCATAGAGTCTATCAACTGAGCCAAATGCATTACAGATGCATTATAAGAAGATACTTCAGAACTAGCGGTTGAGACAGGACTTAAAGAAAGAAGAGGAATAAATTAGAGAGAAAGTAACCAAACTCTATACGACGTTACTACTGCATTTAAAAATGATGCAAAAACATGTGACTATGGAAAATAATCTCATTTCCACCCTAGATTTATCAGTAACTGAAAACATATATGATATGCATGCCCAACTACAATTAGAGCTATGCACCCTCAAACACTTAAAGGAGGAATGAGAGACATTATTGGAAACTCTAAAGAATGCCCATTCCAATATTTTTAACAAATTGTAAGTTCTATGCCTTTTGTCATTAATTTCAAAAAGGGGGAAGTATATGTATATATGTATAGTAAAGGGGGATACATATGTATAATCAGGATGTTCATATACATATACTGAGTATATACAAAGGGGGAACATGTACAAAGGGGGAGTCATCATGTATAGTATATTATGTATAGTACTAAGTTTTTGATACTAATTCCAAAGGGGGAGAATGTTACTCCAATTGCACATTGAATTTGTCATTAGTTATCAAGATGACATAATGGACAGTTGGTAACAGAGTCAACTCAAGACAGTCGGTATATTTCACTGAAGTGAAGAGTTGATTGAGAGCACTGATCACGTCTAGAGTTAATTGAGTACAATGATACCTTAGTAAATAGACTATACTGAGCACAAACAACACTGAGGTACACAAGCTTAACCAAGCACCAGTATAGCTGAGATATACAATATACATGGAGTACCAAGGAAAAACATTAACCGAGTGGAACATAGTCCACATAAAATTTTGTGATGGCACAATAATATATGTAAAAACCTTTGAGTCGACTTAGATAATGGTCTACACGATCGAGGAGGACATTAATTATAGATATACAACATTAATTTTTTATGTCTCCTATGTTTATTTGATCAATGTAAATTTTTTAACCGTTGATCTTAGGGTAAGGATGTAATTGTTGAACCCTAATTAAGTCATATTGTTTGATATATAAATGTATAGATGTCAAATTATGTTAAGTATGTTGATCAAGAAATGATCTAGTAGCTTCCATACTTCAGACATCAGAGATCAGACAAGGGATTCAAGGACAAAGACTATATTGCAGAAATCAGTTTATAGAACTAAGGCAAGGCTACTGAGCAGAACAAAGAAGAAGGTATTATAATTCACATTGAGGTGATATATTTTGTTTGAACTTAATGGATCTGTATCAACAATTTTGATATTGTATATGTTTTAGATGAACTTTCTGTTACTCTCTAACAATTGTGATAGACCCAAAATCTCTTAACAGAGTAGAATTAACCATCTTATTGTAAATCTCTTAACCGAGTGCACACATAGATTGTGTTGCTAAATCCTCACACAAGGTAGATCTAGTTGATCTTTTTGTTACTCCTAACAGGGTAAGATCATCATAAGTGATCATTTTGTAAAGCTTTAACAAGCTACCTTTATTACTGCAGTAGTGAAGTTTTGTGGGTCTCATCTCCACCGCAGTATTTACCTTCTAACATGGGTTTTCTACGATACCAAAATATTAGTGTCATGATTACTTAATTGTGTGTATGTGTTATGTTTATTTTACATGCATTTACATTTCAGCATTCATACTATGTGGTTGGAATAAGAAATCTACTCAGTCGGTTTATATAGTACAGTGAATACAAGGATTTAACTAAAAGTTTATAAGGATACTGATTCACCCCTCCCCTCTCATTACACACCCTTTCCATTATCTTAAAATGGGGCCAATAGTTACAATGCGAGCTTAATTTTCTAACCCTATATGGTACATTATTCCAAATGTTTAAGCATATACTTTAGGATATAAACTCAATATTTATTCATCACTCAAAAAATATGATGATGTTATTGTTAAATTATTGTAACTAAAAATATCAATTTGGTACAATACTTCTAAAATATGAACCTATGGAAATCTGAAATTCCATGTATGTATGTTTCCCATTTAAATTACAATCCACCAGTTAAAACATGTAAAGAAGTGTTAGGTCAATTTCTTTTAAATTGGTAAAAATATATTATTTTTACAAATATTATAAACTATAGAAAATAATAAATAATGTTTATTTATAAATATTATATAAAAATATAAGAAAGTGGAAACTTATCTTACAATTATTTACATAGGAAAGATATTTCTATTATAAATCTTTAAAAAGCCAAAATTTCTTTGTTTATCATATTTTTCTTTTGGTCTTTTTCTACTGTGGGGATATGTTTCAATTTCATTGTTTTTAAGAATCAAGCTCAAATATTAATATAATATATTTATTTATTTAGTTTCTTCAAAAGTTTCACTTAACCATTTTTTAATTTTCAAACAAATATTTATATTATACACCTTTTAAAAAATTAAAACTTTTCTCTCTAAAATAAACTTTTAAAATTAAATTGTTAAGATATATTTCTATTATAATTTTTTTTCTATTAACTATCATTTATATTACATTACTAAGTAACCATCGAGAGTTTAAAGCAGAGTTCAAATTACAAAAAAAATACATTTCCCCTACATATGGCAGGAATCATTTATCAACCAGTTCATAAAATTATCAAACTTTAACTTGAAATCAAAGACAATTATACTCCTTCCCTATTTGGGGAACAAGGCTGTCCACAACAGTTCATGGTCTGGCCATTTGAGTCTCAGGTCATCATGCAAGATGACATTGTAAGGATTGGAGAAGTATGCCTGCCAGGGAAGGGGTGGCCGTGATGCAATGGGTAGAATATAGTTGGAGTCTCTGGCTTCCTGAGTATTCTATAGCTGTGAATTAGTGACCTGTAGGTCATGGTTTGATCTAGATTATTCACTACTACTTCCGGTTTGCACTCCCAACACCTGTGCCCCTTGCTCTGGATCAAGCTCTGATGCCATACCTAATTCTTTCCCTCATCATCTTCACCTTCCTGTACCTATGACCCTTGACCAGTCTTGATCCCTACTCCCAAACCTGTGGTGTTCCCTTCAGTCATCTCTGCTTCTATTCCTCCCTGCACCTCAGATTCCTTCCTCTGGTCTTTAATCTGCTGGAGCATCTGACCTAGTGTGACCTTAAAGTTTTGGTCACCTAGAGCCCTGGTTGATTCTTTCCAAGTGACTTGTTCCCTATCCAACACACTTCTAACATTCCTGAGGACCTTTAGAGCTTGTTGTTCATTGACTTGATAGATTAATGTAACCTGTGAAGCAATATTAAAGAAGGTGAGTCTCCTAAGAGACTCATTGAGAATTCTACTCATACCATTGAAGATATCATCATTCCTATATTTCCAAATATGCAAAATAATATAAAAAGAAAGAGTGGTCCAGAACATGTTGTATCTTTTATCCAATCCTACTAATATTCCAAATTTGACATCTCTAATATGAAAATCAATGTTAAGAGTCAAACCAAAAAGGTTCCAAACAACTTTGGTGAAATGACAATCAAAGAGGATATGTATCAAGGTTTTAGGTTCAGAGCAGTAAGAGCATGAGTTAAGTTCACCAACAGGTTTCTTGATAGGCAACCTATGCATAAGACAACACCACATGAAGTAGAGTACTTTGGGTTCAACAGGGGTGTGCCATAAGGTGCCAATATTCTTACTCCAAGTGTTTGGGTCAAGGTTCACATTCCATTTCCCATTTAGGTGTTCACATATGGTATTGGTGTCTGCCAGTAGCTTTTATACTTCTTTGGTTTTGGGATTAGATATTGGGGTTCCATCCCTCCATTTGATGAGGTCAGATCTGTTAGAGTCGACGGAGGTGTCTCTAGGGAGATTGAGTACTGAACATGCCTCTTTAAGATTAGTGTATGTCCTCCATTGGGTTGGAGGTATATCAAATTTGACAGCAAGTTCATCCCAAGGAACTAATTTATCATTTTCAATGATATTAGATAGGTAACAAATGCCTAATGAATTCCATTTCTTAGCAGAGCACCCCTCCAACTAGGCTAAAGGCTTGTCCCCTTTGTATAGATTCCACTAGATGGACCTCTTCCCACACACCATCTGATTCTGATCCATCAAGTTATTACTTGTCACTAATGATCTGATCTCCTCCCACCCTTTCCAAATAGTTTGGAACAACTCTGAGCCTGCCACTACCTCTTTGAATCTCCTAGACATGAGATTAATGCTAGGAAGGTTCTTCTAGAGCTTGGCTCGGGCCAGGGTGCCTTTGTTGATATTGTGTCTAACAAGTACCTTCCAAGGTTCATTACCCTAGGTTTCTTTGGCTATCCATTTGACTGCTAGCGATATACCCTGCCAACTTAGATCCTTCAACCCAAGACCCCCTTGAGTAGTAGTTCTAGTGCACCAATCCCATCTAACCACATGAGGTTTCTTGTTTCCTTTGCCGTCTGACCACAAGTAATCTCTGATAGTCTTATGAATGAAGTTAATCTGATAATGGTTGAATAGCCATCCTGAAGAGTAATAGATAAGATAGGAGACCAAAATCTTTTGGAATACCTAGATCCTCCCTGCCAATTATAAGAATCTGTTGTTCCACTTGTTCAATTTTCCTTCAATCTTGTTTCTCACCCAACCTCACTTGCTCTTGAGATCTAGTTTGATAGAGAATGGGATACCCAGGTATCTAACTTGAGGGAGGGGACCTCCCCAAGAAAAACCAAATTGTTGGCACCAAGATGGAGGTGATACATCCCATCCTAGAAGGGTTGATTTAGGGATGGACACCCTACTACCTGAGGCTGAGTAGAAGAGGTCTAATTTTTCCATGAGGTTTTTAAAGTTGATTTACTTCATATCAATAATAAGGGAAGTGTCATCTATAAATTACACATTAATCAGTTCCTCATCATTTGGTAATCTGAATCCCACAACCTTTGGGGAGATGGAGGCATCTCACAAAATGTAGAACAAGGAGTCTACTGCTACAAAAAATAAGGCTAGAGCCAGTGGAAAGCCTTATTTAATAGACTTGGTTAAGGGAAGAGGATAAAATCTCATTCTATTCACTTCTACTATAGCAGTAGCATCCTTCATTAGAGTGAGAACCCTGTGAATGAAACTCGAGGGAAACCCCAGAGCTTTAAGCATTATGGCAATAAATTGACACTCAATCCTGTCATATGACTTATCATAATCAATAAGGAGCATGCTGACCTACTATCCAAAGCTTCTTTCATATTCCATAGTCTCCCAACAAGTAATCAAATTCTCCAAGATGTACCTACCCTTCACAAAGCCTATTTGGGTGGGGATGATTACCCTGGAGAGGATATCAGCCAGTTTTATGGAAAGAAATTTGGCCAAGATCTTGTAGGAAACATTCAGGAGGGTAATTGGGCGCCAATTATTAATTAGAGTTTTATCTCCCTCCTTTGGTATTAGTTTAATGCAGCTTATATTGATTACTGATCCCAGAGATCCTGTTTCAAAGGCCTCCTCATATACCTGCAGAAGGTCCTACCCAATCCATTCTATGTTGTAATTATAAAATTCAATGGGAAGTCCATCTAGTCCCAAGGCCTTCTCATTGCTCATGTGTTTGATGGCATCATTTATCTCATCCACAGAGATTGGCCTGCTTAGATAAATGGAGTCTTCCTCTAGGATAGGGGGGGATGATCTCCTTAATCATGTTCCTCTTCTCTTCCATCCCTAGGCCTGCATCTTCGGTTGTGAATAGATTGGTATAGTACCTCACAAAGGCTTGGAGAATATCCTCCTAAGAGGTTAGTGTTTCATTCTCCAAACATATGAAATCAATTCTATTCTTAGTCTCTTTAGATTTCAGGAGCTGGAATTTTTTTTTGACCCCTTGTCCCCTCCATGAATCCTGTTGGCTCATACTCTAACCTTGGCTCCCAAGATATTGTGCTGCTATAGTTTCCTTAAAGAGTCCTTGGCCCAAGCTTGGATGAGTCTGGCTTCTTTATTAGCTGGTTCCAATTGGAATTTGTGTTCATATTGACAAATTTTATTCTTTAGCTCTATTTCTAGTCTCCTTGTGTCCTTAGCCATTTTCTTTCCAACCACTTGGAACACATTTCTCCAGCTATGAGTAGATTGGTTCCATATATCAATGACACACTGATATTTGGTTACTTCATGGTTGAACCACCTAATAATGAGGATTTTAGCCTTCATTTCCTTGTTCCTTAATAGAGTGGGATTGAGGGAAAAGGAGTTCCCTCCCTTTCTAGTGTTGGGGGAGTAACCTACTTGAAAAATGGAGTAGACTATAGGGTGATGGTTCAAGAGGGAGTAAGGGACCACACTTACAGATTTTCCATTACTTCCTTTCCTGAAGCTGAAGAAGTCTCTATTAAGATAGACTCTATCAAGTCTGCAGTAAATCCTTATGCTCCCCATTTGGTAATTAGACCAAGTATGCCAGATTCCTTGAAAATCTTTCTTCTACCTTGCTAGTGGGTAAAATATCTTGAGTTTACTAATCATCTTACTCCAAAAGTATTTCTCCTTGCCTTTCAATTCCACCCTAGTTCCTCCTCCTTTATCTTGCGAGTTCTCTATCAAGTTGAAATCCCCGGCTACTACCTAGGGTATATTCTTCAAGCTTCACATCCACTCCCAAAGTTTAATCCGATCATAGTGATCATTAGGTGCATAAACATAGCAGATCCCAAACTCCTTATTATCATTAACCAGGCAGACCCATAGAACCTTGTCACATAGTGAGCACCCCTAATCATTGACTTTTTTAGCCCATCTAGGATACATGAGGATGGTACTCTCTCCCTTACCTTTTTGATGATTTGTAAAAACACTCCTTGCACCTTGCCAAATACATTTTAGTGCAATGTCCATTGAAAATCCAACAACTTTTATTTCTTGGACCAAAGGAAGTCTACTTCTTTCTGCATTCTAAGAAATCTCTTAACAACATATTTCCTATCTGGGGTCTCCAACCCCCTCACATTCCATGACGTGAGTTTAAAGTCCATGTTATATCTGGGAGTCCTCATCCATGGGAGCTTGGAAGCTCTTGAAACAATTGGGCAAGCTTCTTTTTTGAATCTTCAGAGGCTTAATATTGGAGGTATGATTGGGAGGCCTGCCTCTCTTCCTCTTAACCTTGGGGATCTCTTCATCTTCCTTGGTAGAATCACCGCTCCCCAATGGTTCCACCTCTATCATCTTGGATTTGGGTTTCCTAATCTTCTTCTTAGCCTTGAAGGTATATTTGGTTGGGCCAGTGATTACATAAGGCACCATAGCCTTTCCCATCTCTTTAATCTCACCTTCTTCCATCACATCATCAATTCTACTAACATTGGGGGGTCAACCTTCTCCACCTCACATGGGATGGTTACTGGGAGGGAGGAAGGAGATCCAAGGTTTGGAGGGGCATGGATAATAGTAATTGATACATTGTTAATCCTATCCTCCTTGTCATATGCGTTCCTAATGGATTCCAGGGCATCCACAACACTATTCTTAGAGGATTCATCTAAGTTCTGTCCCGATGGATCACCATGGGTAGAATCCCACCATTCTTGTGGAATATTATCCACCAAGACCTAGAACCCTTCGGAACTATCCTTAGAGCAGATCAAACTGATGTTTTGCTTCCTCACATCGACGCCAGAATCTTGATCATGATTAACTCGGGGATAGATCTCCCAGGTGAAATTGTTTTTGACCTAGATGGTCACAACTATAACTTCCCCATTTCCTTCTTAGGAGGTTTTAAATCTTGCTTCCTCTACAGAAGGGAAGGCCACATGAGGCACGAGTTCCCTTGAATAAAAGAACCCACCAAAAACCACTTCCCCAAGAAAAGATTACATTAAAATTGGCAGGGAGAAAAATGAACCACTTCTCCCCCGACCGAAGAACCCTAAAAGCCTTAATGTGTGCATCCTGACCATGTCAGATGCTATTGCAGAGTCCTTAGAGGCACTCAGGAGGACCTTCAATGATAACTCTGGGAAGATCCCTCCCTCAAGCATGAGGTTTGAAGAGATTATTGACCTTCCTCATGTTGAGAACCTAGACTTTGGGTTGAGATCAGAGATCCCTGCACCAAAGCAAAAAAGCTTGAATGCCCAACAAATTATCCTCAACAAGATTACAATTTTTTTAAAAATCAAATTTAATTTTAATATTATTTATTGAATTATGTACGTTCTTCAACAAATTCAAACTTAAATTAGTTAGTACAAACCATAACCTCTAATTTCATAACACATATAATACTTAAAAATTGAAATTTCTATTCTTTTTTAATTCTCAAGATTTATTTCTATTATAAATTATAATTGAAATATCAAATTCAAACCTTATTATCCTTATCAAAAAAATCTAAATATATTCTCTCTATGTACTTGTATCTAAATTAAGATTTAAATTGATATATACTTGTATCTAAATTAAGATTTAAATTGTTTTACATAAATTTGATTGGTGCCCTTAACATACCTCTATATCTAGATGTTGCGCTAAAAAGTGATGGAGAGAAATGTTTAATACATAAGTGAAATGATCTCTTAATTAAAATACCCAAATAAAAGTATAATTATTATGTAGGTAAGGTATTTTGGAAATTATAAATGAAAGAAGATTGACAATCTAGGATTTTATAGAGCTAGCATTTTAATGAATCTCTTCAATTAAAGATAATAATTATACTTAAAGGAGTACAAAGATTAATATATAAAATTGAGTGCTTTGGAATTAGTAGATAACATAACTTCCTCACTAATATTATAGAATGAATAACCACTTCTAAAATGTGCAGAAATGAAAAAAAAGCATTCTTAAAGACAATTGCAATCCCATTACCTCTAAAAAGAAAAAAATTGTCAAAACTAGCAAGACAAAAAACTGATATAGAATGATAAGTACCCAACAATCTTGATTTTGAAAAATTCTTGCGACCTCATTGGGTAGAATTCCTATACCATTAAATTTCTATATTAATTTTGGTTGTCTCGAAGTGAGTTGTGTCCAAGCAATTTAGGAAAGAAATTCAAGAACAAGCATCAAAGATTAAAAAGATTGTGCAATAAGGATAATATATATTAACAAGTGTCACATAATAGCGAGTACTCATCGTAAATAATGAATAGAAATAATAAATAAAATAATATTAGTAATAGAATAAAATATAAAATCTTAGAAACAATATACTTTAAATTAAAGTTATATTCTATAAAATATAAAATCTTAGAAATAATATACACTCTAAATTAAAGTTATATTATGTAACATTGAAAATAACTCTAATTGATTGTGAAAAATTGACATTCTTATATTATCTATGTTTTATGTAAATATAAAAAATTAAGCAATTATTTAAATAAAATAATTATTACATTTTTCTTTTATTTTTAATTCAAACAATTTAAATCTTACTTTAAAATAAATTAGTTAAATATATCTTAAATAAATGTAAATTTTCTACATATAATCAAAAAACATATTTTTATAATCATAGTTTGAAAAAGTTAAAATAAAATTATACATTATAAATATAATTTCTATAATTTAATAATCTATAATAACGCATTGAAAATAATTTAAATTTAAAATAAATATTCTTCTAAAATAAATCTAGTTTTAACCTAATTCAAATAATATACCTAACATATTAAATATATTTTAAATTAAAATGTTACAATTACATAATATTAAAATTGAATTCTTAAAATTTAGTACAATCTTAAAAAAAGCCTAGAAAAAATTTGCATTCCTAAAAAATTAGTTTATAAGACCTCAAATGTATTAGTCAATCCTAATAAAAAACCATTTTTTTTATAATTTTGAAACTTAATTAATATGCATGAAGACTTTAGAATAAGAAAAGAAATTTGAAAAATAAAAAAATCTCAATGCAATAGTACTATGCTTATGGAAAGTACTAATAGTATACACAATATGAAAAAATATGAAAACTATAGTAGATGTGTCAATATGTATGTTAAAGAAAATATGGTGTGTGCATAAGAAAATCCCAAAAACTAATTTCTCTTCCACCATCTCGTGCTGCTCATTCATACTCGTGCTGCTCCTGCTAGCTGGTTTCCAATTTTTTGCTCTGCCTTTTGTTGGGTTCTCTTGTCTTTTTTTGTTCTAGGGTTGAGCCCCTTTTTTGTAACTATTGTTTAGGTTGACAATAGTTGTTTTTTTTTTGGTGCTTTAATGCTTTATCTTAGTTTTGTAATGTAAAGGGTTCAGGGCCCCTTCAAACCCTGTAGTTACTGTTAGAGCTTTTCCTTGCAGAATCTAACGAAGCATCATGCTTGACTCTATGATTCCCAACTCATGATTCAACTAAGCAAAAGTCTAACTAACGAGGATTAGAACTTCCTTCACTTCAAGCTCCATAGACTCACGGGGGGTGTACCTCTTATGACTTACTGCTTTTCAATGAATCTTACAGTGGATTAGTAATGGATCAAGATTTCACGCTGATTTGTTAATGCCTTTTATTGCAGATGTTGATAACAGATCTTGCAAATGTTGACAACTAATATTATCCACAACTTTGTAAAACAAAAGATGCACATGACAATAACAAAAACCAATGCAATAAGGATTCCCATCCTTCTTCTATTTGAGCTTCAAGATCAGGCAGGTGTACCTAAAGGATTCACTTCTTCAAGGAATCTTCAAGAATGTTTGTATTCTTCAATATAGATTATAAACATCTATTTGTTTAGAAATTTTATGGATTAATGATGATAACTACTTAACAAGTACAGTGCAGTGCCTAGTCTAGGGTAAATAGTCAAACAAACATATATTCATAGAAACCTTTTAATGCCAACACACCTAGAATCCAAATGAAATGCCTTACAAATCATCTTTTCATTCCCATACCCAGACATCAAATTCTCATGAAAATATTGATCCCCTAAAACCCCCCTTAAGAATTACCCTTCCCCTGAAAGAAACTTAAGAATAATCCCACAATTTACCTTGTAAACAATATATTGAAACTTGCCTTACAAACTCAATAAAAAAAAATTCAAAATAAACACATGAAGACATCATAGATATGAAAAAGGAATCCCACTGTATTTTATTAAAATTCCTCTATTTCAATACATTCAAAGTGACAAAAACTCTAAAACTAGACTAAAATTTGAAAACTCCTTTGCAGTTGTGAACTCACCATCAGTTATAATTACAAAAAAATTGCTATTTATAATACACAATAGCCATATAGGAATCTTGGAAGAAACAAGATGCAACAAGCTTCAGATGGCTAGGAAAAGAGACAAATACATGACTCACACAAAGGAAAAAAATGCAAGAGAACTCCAAACCAATTTGTTACAAGAATTTTCAGGTATTTTTTCCTCTGACCACAAAACCTTTGTAAACCTTTTCAAACTTGTTCAGAGTTTTCAAAATGGAGATCATTGCCTCTGTCCTTTGATGTAGAAAATCTTTTGTATCCATTGCCCATTTAAAAAAGATAGGGAAAATTTTCATCTGTTGTAAAACTGTAAAATATCTTTGTCTTCTTAGTCACCTATCTTATATTTTCCCTTCCAAGATGTGAACACATAATTAGGCCAAGGGAAGTTGATGTCTTTATCTTTTTTTTATTTGGCTTGTCCCATTCTACTTTCATCTTCTCAACCTCTTTTTTCCATAATTTAAAATATGATCTGGCACTCTCTATAGTTTCCACCGTTTGAACAAAAATAATTGTGCTTTCCAAGTTGATGATGCTATTGGTTCTTATTGATAACTCCTCACCCATCTCCCTCATCCATCTGGCTTCCCTTTTTAGTCCACCACCTTTTCTGAAAAGACTAGGGAATATTTCAAAATGGGCTTTTGAGTATTCTTTTCTTAGTGTCTCAGCCTTTTTCTAGATAATGCTTCTCTTTATGTCCAAATCTAATAAGTCCTTGAGAATTTTGTAAGTGTCCTTTATTGCAACCTACACATTTTCTTCCTTTTTGGATAAGGAATATAATAGTTTTAGCTCATTCTTCTTTCCTTTCAACCCTGCAAAATCTGCTCCAACCTAGCCTTGTCTTCTTCAAAAGAATTTAAAATAGCCATAATACTTTTCACATTCAGGTAAATAAAAGCAGGCTCTATATTATCAAAAAAGTGCATAATTGTACCTCTCACTTTTTCCCCATACCTTTGTTGTACCAAATCTTGTGCACTACAAAATTTTGAGCTTTCTTGTTCCCAACTTCCTCTTACCTCTTCCAATCTTTTCCTCCCTGCTACCATTTTATCCTTTTCATAATTGAGCTCTACCTCTAAAGTGGATCTCGATGGCATAGGGGAAGGAGGAAATTCAATAATGGGGCTAGAACATGATGGTTAGGTAAACTCCTAAGAAATCATCCTTTGAGGGGTTGTCTAGACTGATTGTTGTCCACTCAACCGATAAATTATTCTATCATTTTCAATGGATTCTTTCTTCAGGTCATTGTAAGATTTAAGGATTGTTTCCATCTTGATCCTTAGGCCTTGGTTTTCTTCAGCATGTTTCGCTTCCACCTTCGAGTTAAATTTTATAGATTCTAGCACTAGGCCTGCTTCTTCCACCTCAGTAGTTTCTTTCACTCTTCTTACTAGCAAACTGCCTGAATAATCAGCTTGAGTGGATTCATTCATTTTCTTGCCTTCCTCTCTTTTTAGTGACCACATTTCCAATGCAACATGGTCCTCAATAAACCTAACTCTTTTAATTTCTTGATGAGCTTCTTCTAGAGTAGTGTGCATGGTTTTTGTCTCCTTCCTAACAACATAAAAAACTATAGCATCAACAATGTCCCATTCTAGTAAAATAAGGACTCCTTCTTTCTTGACTAGTTCTCTTCCCTCTTGAGGGGAGATCTTTTCAAATTTGGCTAACATTTCTCAACCTCAATTTCATTTTTGTCTTTATCAGGTTGGTTCTCTTGCATTTTCTGACACTTCTCTCTAAATTCTTCAATGTGAACTCTCCATAAGAATTGCATAAATGGCCTAGCCTTCACAAAGTTGTCATCTGACAAGAATTAATTGCTAGCTTTCTTTGTAAGGGGATCATGATATTTTCTAGAAAATTTTGCTACTTTTAGGTCCATCTCAACATGTTTGGGAGCCTCAGGCATCCCTTCTTGCAATTCTTGTTGTGTTATAAAAACTTGCCCTGCATTGCCCATCCGCATCAATTGTTCAACCACTGCTTTCTCATCCAAATGTAAAGGATATTGAGAAGGGGAGTAAACATTATCCAATTGCTTCTTTTCTTCCTCTATTCTTTGTCTCTTTGGGGATGGAATTGATCCTAAATTTACACTCATTGGCCTCTTCCCTCTTGAGGTAGAAACTTCCTCACCATGTATTTTTTCTATATTCTGACCTCTATGGGATGTCTCTCCCCTTGGAAATACCATGTTGTACCCTTGCTTCTGATGTAAGACATATTTCCCTGGTGGGATAATCCTAGAAGGTATAGACTTTATCAAGATACCTTTAGCCATTTCTAGTTTTGCCTTCATGACAACCTCTTTCTTCTAATTCACGGTCTGCATGATGTCTTCAAAATGTGTCATTAATGAATCAATTTTCTTTTCCCAAGGCATGAATTCTTCTAAGGGATCATATCTTTTGTCAAAACATTGAAAAAAATCTAGGGTCTTCTTATAAACCAACAAATTTTCCTTCCTAACTTCTTGTTCTTGAAAATTGAATTCATTCCTAATGATATCCTTAGGAAAATAGAACTGATGATCCATTGCTACACACCGTGTTCTTTTCTTGAATATATCACTTATGAATGCTTCAAGGTTAGCACACCTTGATACTAAGGTTGCTAAATGATATGGATGAAAGAATTTATCCAAATGCACCCAACCACCCTTGGTGATGACAAACTGGTGTACAATTGTAATGGTGGGAAAATGGTGCCTTTTCCCTTTCCTGTTAAAGCATCCTCCTGCAGTTTACCAATTTACCTTATTATCTCAGCAACACCCATTTTAAGAGGGACTTGATAAGGGAGTACATATGGGGTGCCTCTGAAACCATACACTCTGAAAACTGTTGAAATAGGATACAAAATAACATCACCCTAATTATGCACTATTTTAATGTTTTGAGAAAACTGCTTTGGTCTTAAAAGCTTTAATAAATATTTATGGATCCTGGGATTTTCAGTAAACAATAAGGCTCTAAGCCTTGAAGAAAAGCATCTATCAAATGTGATGTAGCTGAATTATTTCCTATCCCATGATAAATTTGTGCTCCATAATTGGAGAGGCATCTCTTCACCATATTTGACCTTCAATAAATTCATCTCCTCCTCAAAATATCTCGCACCCTTAAAAAGGAAAATGTGCATGAACATAGAATACCAACCAAAGGGTTTATCTACTTTTCCATTCATAATGCCTATTAGGCCATTATGGATCAGATCATCCACAAAAGGTGCATAGTCAAAAGTGATGGATAAATGTGGGTGGAGAATTTGTACCATCATAAACAATTAATGGATGGGCATCTCTTTCTCTTCATCATCCCCAAAAATATGACACAAGGCACTGCACATACCTCTAGCCCTCATAGTGAAATAATATAACTTAAATGGCTCTGGGGTATTAGGTCCTACCATAACCATACCTCCAATCTTATGAAATAATTCCCGTAGAGGTCCATTTCTAAGGTAAGTCCTTTGAGATTTGTAGATTTCTTTGAAATAATCAAAATTTATTTCATCAAGTCGCATGGAAGGTTCATTTAACTGAAAAAATTCTTGAAGTTCTTCTGTTGTGATGCTTATGAAAACCTTTCCATTAATGTCTCTCACCGCCCTGGCTACATGATCATATTTTTGTGGTACCTAAAAGATCAAGCCAATATCCATGAACACTCTCGGGACTACCAATCTCCCTACATCAAACTGCCAGATGTTTCTACTGGGTGCAACAACATTCCTCTAACTAAAAGCAAATTTAAACAAAGCTAAACCTGTTATGCCAATATTTGTATCTCTAACCCATTTAAATTTATCGTACAAACCCTCCCCAATTTTAAATTGAGAATTTTTAGATACCAAATCCTTGGTCTTAGTGGAATCATTAGTTGAATTAAGCAACTGATGTAACAAATCATCACAAACATTTCTTTCCTGGTAGTCAATTTTTCCTCTGAATTCTCTTTGTGGCGTGATTCTTAAATTAGGGTATCACAATAATTTAGACTTTGGAAAGCCAACCATAATCACTATGCAAGATCAAAGTTAAATGGTATTCAAATCCACGATGCTGTAAGAGTGGAGTCACAAATTAACTTACCCATTCTACAAGTGTTGGAAAATAGACAAAAAAAATTGCAATTCAGCTCAACTCAAACTGTTGGCGACATATGGCGATAGAAACATCAAATTGAAATGTTATAACCCTACTTTTCCAAAATTTAGCATTAAATTAGAAGTGAGATAACCAAACATTTCGTGATTACTCTTACTTAGTTTTAAAATCCACAGCTCAATAGTTTAGCTGACACAATTTTTCAAATTTAAAACATAACCATAGATATCACCAACATCTTATTACATTGCGTGGTCTGCAACCTCTCACAAAATCCACTAACAAGTAAGACACATGTTTGTCATGCACAATTCCTTATGGAAAATTTGTCAATCATCTTCATCATTGAGGAAAAATGCTGGCCCTTGGATCAATTCTACCTAAAGCTCTGTTAAAATCCTTTAACTTGGGACCCATGATCTCAGAAATGTCATGTGTCACCCAGGCACATTGCCTTAATGGGATCCCATATGATCATCTTTCCTTTAATTCACAATGCTAGCCATTGGATCTAACTCAATTTAACCATGGTCTAATTTGTGGCCTCTTTATAACCCTCAGGTTTCAGTCTCTAGAATGGACACGTGTTCACCAGGCGCATTGCCTTGAAGAAACCCTTTCATTCATCCTTCTCACCAAGGAAAATTCTGACCGTTAGACCAAGTCAACATACCATTGAATTAATTTACTTTACTTTCGGCTAGGTCCCACTGACATGCTACGTATCAAGAAGGCGCAATGCCTAGAATACACAAGATCAGATCATCTACCGACCTAGTCATAATGACCACCATTGGATTAAAGAAACTTATTTAAATGTTACATCTACTTTAAAACACAGATATGGCCCGCCACTTTCCATGTGTCAAACAGGTGTAATGGATTGATGGTTAATCTTCTGTTCATCTCGCGATCTAGGAAAAAAGCTAACTGTTAGATTTAGAAGACTTGTCAACCCTTTATTTTCTCACTGAATTTGAACATATTGCCCTGATGATGTCATAAATATAGGTGTCAACAAGGTGTAATGCCTTGAAGACTCATGATGATATCATCTAGTGATTAAGGAATACCGTTAGTCGTCAGATCAAAGCCACTTGTATGAAGTTTATTTTCCACTACAAAATCTGCCTGGCCCGCCAGAGACATGTGTCTTCCAAGTACGTTGCCTTGATAAGTAGCTATCGTTCATCTTGATATTTGAGGGTAAGCATCAGCCCTTGGATCAAAGTAACCTACATGAATCTTTGGGTTGAAATAAAAAGGGTCGCGTGGGTCCAAAACTTAGGAGATAAAAAAATAATTAAACATTAAGATTTCATGACTTAAAACCCAAAGTGGACCCCAGCCAAGGGAACTCTTAAAAACACATGCTGAAGTATAAACTTAAGAGATTGAAAAAGTATCACGGAAACATAACATAAGGAAAGCATAGGGTTTTAAGACCAAACCAAAGACTTAAGAATAACCACATAGGATTTATGCAATATAGAACCTTGCTTAGGGTTTCAAACACATGACTTAGGGTTTATGTTTTTTAAACATTCTCAAATCACAATTTCCTTTGGATACAAAAATTTTTAGAACTTCACATGCACATTCAAAACTGACAGATGCTAAGGCATAAAAACTGACATCAGGAACTAATTTTTTGTATTACAACTCAGAAAACCTAAAATAGACCCAATAGTGACTCTATCTGAGGATTCTTTGAAAGCAAGTTAAATGCAAGAAACTAGATCTCTGGGAGGGAGACCACAACCGCACTAACCTACTACAGAAACAAACACACAATAAGAAAATAAACACACCTGTACATAGATTAAGAAACTACTATGCATGGAAATAAGAATTAATTAAAGAAAGGCTTTAGGAATTGTCCATGCAATGGAATTTCAAATACCTCATCATCCATATTTTCAGAAAATATGAATCCTTTTCATGTACTTGATAAACAATAAAAGGACCAATAAAAGGCCCCAACCATAGAGATTCAAAATTTTTGTGTTTTCCCTTATCCTCAGCCCTGACATTTTTTTGCAATATCATGTCATTTGGCTGAAATTTTTTGGTATTAGCCCTTTCATCAAACAGTTATTTCATCTTCTATTGACTTCTTATATTTTTCTTCTATCCTTCCCTTCTATTCTCATCAAGCTCAATCAATTGGATCATCCTATCATGTAGAGCATTATTAACTTCTATCTCCTGAACCATGATGACCTTATATACAAGAAGCAAATTATTAATAGGCAACCTAGCCCACACTCCATATACTAGCTTAAAAGGTGACTTTCCAATAGCCACTTTTACTATCACTCTATCAGCCACAAGGCCAATTTCAATTTTGGATGCCATGCCCTCTTATTTGTCTCCAAAGTTTTCTTCAAGATTTGTAGAATACTTTTGTTTCTTGATTCTACCTATCCATTTTCTTGTGGATGATATCAAGTGGAATATGATATGACAATTCCATTTTCATCATAGAAATCTTGAAACTCTCCAAACCTGAAACATTTGGCATTGTCTTTTACTAACTTTAATGGGACACCAAACCTAGTCAGGACATTTTCCATCAAGATATCAATGACAACTTCACTGGTTTCTCCTTTTGTAGGGACTTCTTCAATCCATTTTGTAAATTAGTCTGTAGCAACCAAAATCCATCTATGTCCACCACTGGAATTTTCTACAAATTCTCCAATGAAATCAATTGCCCACATAGTAAAAGGGGCTTGAGCCTACACTAGATTCAATAATAAAGCTTCTGAGAATTTCAATTTGGAAGAAAACCATTGGCAAGGTTCACACTTTTGTACATACTTGAAAGATTCTCTAAAAATAATGGGCCAATAATAACCAACCCTTAGAATTTTGTGGGCAGTTGTCTTAGCAGAGAAATGTTCACCACACAAACCAGCATACATCTCATTCAACACTCTACTAGCCTACCTTTCATCCAGACACAACAAGAGAAAACCATCCCTATTATTCCAATACAACTCTCCTTTTATTAAGGTGTACTTCTTGGATTACAAACTTATATTCCTTTTGTGATTGTCACTCATATTATCAAGGCACTTGGCATTTTTAATGAAGTATACAATATCAGAATAGCATGCTATCTTTCAATGTTGGTCAATGTTAAGTCTTGCAACTCCATATTGTTTATTTGCACCAAATCCATATTCTCTTCAGTCATGAGATTTCCTAGGCCTAGTCCTCTTACTAGCTTTGTGATATGGATTTATAGATTGAACTCTTGAACCCTATTTATCCATTTGCATCTTTTCCCAGTAACTTTCGACTATGTGAGAATGTCCTTAACAACTACATGAGGCACATATGCTATCACTTTTGAACACACCAAATAAGGCCTGAATGACTTGACAACCTTTACTAATGCATATGGTTGCTTCTCCATCACCTCATAATTTAATTCTGCAGCTTGGAGTGACTTGTTAAAAAATTCAATAGGATGTTCATGTCCATCCTCATCTTTTTGCAATAATACAACAACTATTGTATGCAAAGATCCAAATGAGAAAAGTGAAAATGGTTTACTATAATCAAGAGACCTTAAGACAAGGGCTTCATGGATATATTTTTTTATTTTCTCAAAGGCACATTGTGCCTCATCATCCCATTGAAACTTATCATCCTTCTTCAAAAATTTAATTATTGGTTTCACAATTTCTACAAAATTTACAATGAACCTTCTAACAAAATTTATCTTTCCTAAGAAAGACTGCACTCCTTTAACATTCTTTGGGGAAATAAAATCTTGGATTGCTTCTATCCTCTGTAGGTCAATCCTTACTCCTTCCTTTGATACAATGTGCCCCGACAATTTTCCTTTTGTGACTACAAATTGACACTTCTTAAGATTCAAAGACACACCATATTCAATAGCTCTAATGAACACCTTTTCAAGATGATCACAATGATCCTTGGATTCCTTAAAATATGTTGTAAACTCATCCTGATAAATCACCATAAATAAATCAATAAAATATTTGAAAGAAACATCCATAGCTCATTGGAATGTTTCTCCTTCATTCATTAAACCAAATGACATCCTAATATATACATAGGTCCCCCAAGGGGTTGTAAATGCAGTTTTGAATTGCTCTGACTCCTTCCTACTTGGTTGTATCATGAGAAACCATCCATAATTGATAATAGGTCACAACCAGTGACTTTATGCAACATTACCTCCATATTAGCCAAAGAATAATGTCTTTCAGAGATGCTAGGTTTAGATTTCTGAAATCCACACAAAGCCTTATGTCACCATTTTTCTTTTTGACTGGGACTAAATTAGATATCCAAGTTGAATGTCTTATAGGATGGATAATCCTTTCATCTCTCAACCTCATCAGTTCATGTTTCATTTTTGGGGCCAATAATAGATTAATAGGCCTCTGCTTTTGTTCAAATGGTTTAATCTCTAGCTTCAACGGGATCTCATGTTGAAATAAGTCCTCACTGTATGCCTTTAAATCCTCATAGGACCATGCAAACACCTTCTTATGTTTTATTAATAACTTTATTAGATTTTTCCTAACATGGGGATCTAAAAATTTTCCAATGTATACATTTTGAGGTGTTTCCTCTGATCCCAGGTTCACCTCTTTAAGGTCCTCCAATTTGGCATTGCTCTTTTTATACATAAAGTTATCTTGGTCATTGAACAATGCCTCTAGTTCCACCAAACCCTTGGGGATCTGATTAGAACTCAGCTGAACAACTTCATTGCCAAAGACCATGTCATTGCCATCAAATACTTCAACGAAGGCATTACAATCTACATGTTGACCCTAAAAATGGTCAAGACATTGAACAAACCTGAGGATATCTTGGTCATCCTCAAAAACTTGCCAATTATAAACATTATCTGGCACCACAGGTCTATTCTTAATCTCAATAATAGATACTCCAGTCAAAGTTGAATCATCAATTTTAAAGCAACATTGGCCAAGAAATCAACCATAATATTTTTTTTTACGTTTCTACCTAATTAATGTTGAAAGCATCAAACAGTTCTATTTAATCCCACACTGCATGTTTATACAATTTTAACCTATCATTCTTTACAACATATTTGGATCTAACATGGGATAAAACCAATTCAGAGTCCCCAAAAACTTTTAAGCACTTAATGCCATGCCTAGATGCAATTTTTAACCCCAAACATAGGGCTTCATACTCAACAGTATTGTTTGTACATAGAAAAGATAGCAAGAAGGAATACTTGAAAGTGGTATCTGATGAAGAAATGAATAGGACACCAACTCCTAATCCTTCCTTGGAACAAGATCCATCAAAATACATATTCCATAGACCATTTTGTTGTGTGCATAATTATTCTACCAGTGGATCAGTGTTTCTGCATTCTAACAGGATTTCTATATTCTAAAGTTCTCCATGTCCACCTCTACAAAACAATTAAGCATATCTCTTGGAACCTTTTCAATAGTGACTAGTGCTCATGGCTCCCTATACAATTTCACTTCACTCCCCTTTACTGGGATTTTTGTATAAGATAGATCCAATTGTACATGATCTCCTACTGCTATAGCCCATTGTCTTGACATCAACATGCCATAATGGGGTTGAGTATCCACAACAACCACATCCATCTTGTATGTGGCTTCAGGAAATACATCTATCTTTACCTCAAATCCCTTTAGAGTTCCTTCTACAAGGACCTCTCTATTCTCCATGACATAAAATCTCCCATAGAAAGTGTCTTCACTCATGCCTAATTACTTCATCACTTCATATGGCATGAAATTGGCGACAACACTAGAGTCAATCATGCAATTTTTTACAAGTTTATTGTTTATCAATAAAGTGACATAGAATGGATCCACTTGAGATGTCTCTTGGGTAATCATATTACCCACATATAATATAGGGGTGTCAGGTTCAAAGGAAACCTCCTTGTTCTTATTTTCCTTTTTGTTTGCAATAGGGATATCTTCTATCCATTTGAAAAGTGACATTGCAGCTTCTTTGTGCTCTTTTATCTCCAACATTTCCATCTGCAGAACTGATACTTTCATTTGTGTAAGAGCATGCTTCATGTCAAATGAATACAATTCATAAATACATCATCTATTATTTTACATTTCTTTCCCTTGTCAATAGCAATTTGTTCCTCTACTTTCACTTCCTCCTCCTTTTGGGCAGAAGAGGATTCTCCTTGTTTAGTAACTTTCTTTTCCTTGTTATCCTTGACAAGAAATTTAGCAACAACCTCCGGGGCATCTTGTTTGACAAATATAGAAGCAAGTTTTCCTTGACCAAGTTCAACCCTTCTGTTTCTCAAATTATAGGCACTTTTAGCCTGATTTATTGTTGCTATGGTCAAGGTTTTGTTTTCTTCATCACTTGGCAGTCTGAAATGGGGATTCTCTTTATCATCACCCACAACATTAATAGTTCTTTGTGGAACCATACCGAATTCATCATCTAAATCAGAAACAACTTGTGGTTGGTATTCTTGGTACTTTCCTCCTTTATTACTTACATTTTTAAGAGGTTCATTGTCTCTAGAAGACCATGGATAAGGTATCCTTATAGTAAACATATTGACAACAGGGCCTTCTTGTCTTGAACATGTTTGTTCATCACCCTCCTCCATTTGATTAACTAAGGCCTGTGCTACAACACACTGGAAAGAAAAGTGGGTCATATTACAAGAATCACACCAAGGGGTGTTCTCCAAATTGTTTGTACTATTTCTTTTTAGAGGATTAGGGATTTCCTTTGTCTTCTGGTTCTCTTGATTCTCAAGGATAGGCTTGCCATCTTTCCAATTTGTTCTATATGGAATGTCCCTCAAATTTTGTTTTGTATCATACCTCTGGTAATGATATTTATTATCATGAAAACCTTTATAATTTTTGTCCATTTTTGTAGTAAGATCCTTCACTGCACTCATCAACTTATCCACCCTATCATCCTCTTTGATAGGTTTTCTTGTTTGTCCTCTTGTCTCCTTCCACAATTTACCATCCTCTCTCTTCCCCATCTTCCTTGAGGCTTTTCTATTTCTCTCAATATCTATGGATGTCCTGTAAGCATCTCTCATAGTACGTGGGTTGTTATCCCTAAGAAGATATTACATCTTTCCATCAGCAACATTAAAGTATGTGGTTAAACACACTTGTTCATCCAATCTTAACACCTAAAATAACTTGTTCATGGCCTTTTGAAATCTATTGTTTAAATCAACTATGCTTTCATTAGGGAACTTCTTAATATTATTGAATTCATTTAACATGTAACCTGAATTGACATGTTCATGGTATGGTTCCCTAAAATATCTGACAAATTCCTCCCAAGATGCTATGCTACCCTCAAGAAAATTTCTAAACCAGTCCCTAGCATCTTCCATCATAGATTGAAAAAAAAGTTTCATTATCACATCTTCATGTTGAATCTCAAAATTAGTAATCTTGTCAGTGAAAGATTTTAAGTTTTCTTCACAAGTTATGACATTAGTACCAGTGAACCAAGGGATTAGATATCTTACCTGATTTGGGATCATGTTTGGATGACCAGGGATTCCATCAAAAAATATAGGTTGATATGTATCCAAATGATCAGGTCTTCTCTAAAAATTTCCAAGGGTATTAGTCCCACTTGTGCCTGTTGCACCTCCTTGATTTTGGATAGGTTAAGGGGCACCTTACTTAGAACTAGAAACTTGAGCCCTTGGTTTTGTAAAACCTAGTGGGTTTTCTGATGGTGTTCCAGTGGAAACTCACATTGAGCTACTAGAAGTAGTATTTGTAGTAGCAAGTATGAAAGAAATTTTCCTTTTAATTTTAGCTGCAGCGACTTCTAACTCCATTTTTGTAGATTCTTAGATAAATCTTCCTTATATTTTATAGATTTTTCGAGTTCTATGTCAAATTGAGACATACCAACAGGGGTAAATTTTCCTTTTTAGGTTCATTTATAGTTACACCAATCATTTTTTTCTTACCCTTATCAGATGCATCATGGTTTTTCTTCTTGAGCTCTGAATATTTCTCAATCTCATATGGATGCAACTGCCTCAAAACAGATCACTCTCCTTCAAATTCATCCTTCTTATAATTTGACTTGTTATTAGTAGCTTGTTGCCTCAAGGCTTCAATATCACTAAACAAGTCCTTATCTAAACCCTTGAACTCTTCATTTAAACTCCTAGCCTTAAGCTCATTAATCTTTGTCCTTTTTAAGAGTTCTTCTCTTTCAACTAACAACTCATAAATTAGCTGCTCATGTTTCTTTCTTGTGTTGTGTATTTCTAACAACTACTCTCATTTCTTTCTTTTTAAAGCCATCACTTCATCTTGCAGTTTATCACAATCATAAGGTGTAGTTTCAGCAGTAGAAGTTTCTCCTTGTTGGTCTTGAGTTTCATGTGCAAGGAAGAAGCTTGCATTAGTCATGTCTCCATCCCAAAAGGGATCAAAAGATGTGTTAGCTACCTTGGGGAAAAATGACCTAGGATGTTCAAAGCTCTAAGATGATGATGAAGCTTTCTCAGGGATAGGGTTCAGGATTCTTCCTCTATATACTTTAGGGGAATTATGATCAGACCCACCTCTCCTAGACCATTGCTTTCTACCAGGTGTATGGAGCTCTTCTCCTATGTTACTTTCAAGATTATTTCTATAATAAGACCTGGTTTTTCTTTGTCGACTGATTGTAAATCTGACAAGAACTTTCAAAATTTCAATATGCTATACAAACAACTAGAGTGCATAGAGTACAGAGTCGCCACCCACAACAAGTATGGGAAAATCTTACAAAAAATCATCAAAAAATGGAACAACATAAAATTAGTCGCTATGAACTTTAAAACCCTATTGCTAAAATCCACTTTTCCCCAGAAGAGTCACCATTCCATTAGAGATTTTTATTGTAGAATCCAATGAAGTATACATGCTTGACTCTATGATTCCCAACTCTTGATTTAACCTAGAGAAAGTCTAACTAATGAGGATTAGATCCTCCTTCACTTCGAGCTCCACAAACTCAGGTGGTTGTACCTCAAGTATGACTTACTGCTTTTCAGTAAATCTTACAGTGGATTAGTAATGGATCAAGATTTGACACTAATTTTTTAATGCCTTTCACTATAGATGTTGATAATAGATCTTACAAATGTTGACAACTAATCTTATGCACAACTTTGTAAACCAAAATATGCACTTGACAATAAAAAAACCAATGCAATACAGATTCCCATGCAGGTGTACCTAAAGGATTTACTTCTTCAATGAATCAACAATAATGTTTATATTATGCAATATAGATCATAAACATCTACGTTCTTCAACATGAAATAAAAGTTTCTTTAGAAATTTTATGGTTTGATGATGATAACTGCTCAACAAGTATAGACCAGTGCCTAATCCAAGCTAAAGACCCAAAAAAAACATATTCCCAGAAACCTTTTAATGAAAACACACGTATAATCCAAATGAAATGCCTTACAAATCATCTTTTCATTCCCATACCCAAAGATCAAATTCTCATGAAAATCTTGAATCCCCTAAAACCAACCTTAAGAATTACCCTTCCCTTGAAAGAAACTTAAGAGAAATCCCACAATTTACCTTGTAAACAATATATTAAAACTTTCCTTACAAACTCAATACACAAGAATTAAAAAATAAACACATGAAGACATCATAGATATGCAAAAGTGACAATAAATTCATTAAAATTCATCTGTTACAATACATTCAAAGTGAAAAAAAATCTAAAACCAGACTAAAATCAGAAAACTCCTTTGCAGTTGTGAATTCACCATCCCTTATAATTACAAAAAAATTTCTATTTATAATACACACTAGCCATCTTGGAATCTTGGAAGAAACAAGATGCAACAAGCTTCAGATGGCTAGGAAAAGAGACAAATATATGACTCACACAAAGGAAAAAAATGCAAGAGAACTCCTAACCAATCTATTACAAGATTTTTCAGGTATTTTGTCATCTGACCACACAACCTTTGTAAACATTTTCACACTTGTTCAGAGTTTTCCAAATGGATATTTTTTCCTCTATCCTTTGATGTAGAAAATCTTTTGTATCCATTTCCCATTTCAAAAAGCTGGGGAAAATTGCCATCTGTTGGAAAACTGTAAACTATCTTTTTCCTCTTAGTCACCTATCTTAGATTTGATCTTCCAAGATGTGAAAACCTCATCCTTAGGCCAAGGGAAGTTGATGACTTCATCTTTTTTATTATTCAACTAGTTTCATTCTTCTTTCATCTTAACCTATTTTTTCCAGAATTCAAAATATGATTTGGCACTCTCTATAGTTTCCATCATTTGAACAAACAAAATTGTGCTTTCCAAGTTGATGATGCTATTGGTTCTTATTGATAACTCCTCACCCATCTCCCTCATCCATCTGGCTTCCCTTTTTAGTTTACCACCTTTTTTGAAAAGGCTAGGGAATATTTAAAAATGAGCTTTTGAGTATTCTTTTCTTAGTGTCTCGACCTTTTTCTAGATAATGATTCTCTTTTTGTCCAAATCTAATAAGTCCTTGAGAATTTTGTAAGTTTCCTTTATTGAAACCTCAATATTTTCTTCCTTTTTTGATAAGGAATAGAATAATTTCAGCTCATCTTCTTTCCTTTCCACTCTTGCAAAATCTGCTCCAACCTAGCCTTGTCTTCTTCAAAAGAATTTAAAATAGCCATAATACTTTTCCCATTCAGGTAAATAGAAGCAGGCTCTATATTATCAACAAAGTGCATAATTGTACCTCTTACTTTGTCCTCATACCTTTGTTGTACCAAAGCTTGTGAACTATGAAATTTTGAGCTTTCTCTTCCCAACTTCCTCTTACCTCTTCCAATCTTTTCCTCTCTGCTACAAATTTATCCTTTTCATAATTGAGCTCTGCCTCTAAAATGGAGCTGGATGGAATAGGGGAAGGAGGAAATTCAATAATGGGGCTTGAAGATGATGGTTGGGTAGGCTCCTGAGAAATTATCCTTTGACAAGATGTGTGAACTGATTACTGTCCACTCAACCAAGCAATTATTCTATCCTTTTCAATGGATTTTTTCTTCAGGTCATTGTAAGCTTTAAGGATTGTTTCCATATTGATCCTTAGCCCTTGGTTTTCTTCAGCATGTTTCTCTGCCACCTTCAAGTTAAATTTTGTAGATTCTAGCACTAGGCCTGCTGCTTCCACCTCAGTAGTTTCTGCCACTCTTCTTACTAGCAAACTGCCCGTATAATCATCTTGAGTGGCTTCATTCCTTTTCTTGCCTTCCTTTCATTTTAGTGACCACATTAGCAATAAAAAATGATCCTCACTAAAGCTAACTCTTTTAATTTATTTTTGAGCTACTTCCAAATTAGTATGCATGGTTTTTGTCTCCTTCCTAACAATATAAAAAACTATAGCATTAGCAATGTCCCATTCTGGTAAAATAAGGACTCCTTTCTTGAATAGTTCTCTTCCCTCTTGAGGGGTGATCTTTTCAAATTTGGCTAACATTTTTTTTTCTTTTAATCTCAACCTCAATTTCATTTTTGTCTTTATTAGACTGGTTCTCTTGCCTTTTCTGACACTTCTCTCTGAATTCTTCAATGTGATCTCTCCATAAGAATTGCATAAATGCTCTAGCCTTCACAAAGTTCTCATCTGACAAGAATTCATCACTAGATTTCTTTGTAAGGGGATCAAACTCTTTTCCAGAATTTTTTTTCTATAGTTAGGTCCATCTCAACATGTTTGGGAGCCTCAGGCATCCCTTCTTGCAATTCCTGGCATGTTACAAAAACTTGTCCTATATTTCCCATCTGCAGCAATTGTTTAGCCACTGCTTGCTCATACAAATGTAAAGGAGATTGAGAAGGGGAGTAAACATTCTCCAATTGCTTCTCTTCTTCCTTTTTTCTTTGTCTCTTTGGGGATGGCATTGATCCTGAATCTACACTCATTTCCCTCTTCCCTCTTGAGGTATAAAATTCCTCACCATATTTGTTCTATATTCAGACCTCAGCGAGATGTCTCTCCCCTTGGCAATACCATGTTGTACCCTTGCTTATGATGTAATACATATTTTCCTCGTGGGATAATCCTAGTAGGTATAGACTTGCTCAAGATAGATTTAGCCATTTTTGGTTCTGCCTTCACGACAACCTCTTTCTTCTGATTTAGGGTCTGCATGATGTCTTCAAAAAGTGTCATTAATGAATCAATTTTCTTTTCCCAAGGCATGAATCCTTTTAAGGGATCATATCTTTTATCAAAACATTGATCAAAATCTAGGGTCTTCTTATAAACCAAATACTTTTCCTTCCTAACTTCCTATTCTTGCAAGTTGAATTCATTCCTAATGATATCCTTAGCAAAATAGAACTAATAATACATTGCTACACACCGTGTTCTTTTCTTGAACATATCACTTATGAACACTTCAAGGTTAGCACACCTTGCTACTGAGGTTTCTAAATTATAGGGCTCAAAGAATTTATCCAAATGCACCCAACCACCCTTGGTGATGACAAACTGGTGTACAATTGTAATGGTGGGAAAAATGGTTCCTTTTCCCTTTCCTGTTAAAGCATCCTCGTGCAACTTACCAATTTGCCTTATTATCTCAGTAGCACCTATTTTAAGATGGACTTGATAAGGGAGTACATATAGTGTGCCTCTGAAACCATACACTTTGAAACTATTGAAACAGGATACAAAATAACATCACCCCAATTATGCACTATTTTAATGCTTTGAGAAAACTGCTTTGGTCTTAAAAGATTTAATAAAGATTTGTGGATCCTAGGATTTTCAGTAAACAATAAGGCTCTAAGCCTTTAAGAAAAGCCTCAGTCAAATGTGATGTAGCTAGCTTCTTTCCTATCCCATGATAAATCTGTGCTCAATAACTAGATAGACATCTTTTCACCATCTTTGACCTTCAATAAACTGATCTCCTCCTCAAAATACCTCACACCCTTAAATAGGAAAATGTGCATCAACATAGAATACCAACCAAAGGGTTTATCTACTTTTCCATTCATAATGGCTACTAGGCCATTATGGATCAGATCATCCACACAAGGTGCATAGTCAAAAGTGATGGATAAATATGGGTGGAGAATTTGTACCATCATAAACATGTAATGGATGGGCATATCTTTCTCTTCATCATCCCCAAAATATGAAACAAGACACTATACATACCTCTATCCCTAATAGTGAAATAATCTAACTTAAATGGCTCTAGGGTATTAGGTTCTACCACAACCATACCTCCAATCTTACGGAAAAATTCCTGTAGAGGTCCATTTCTGAGGTAAGTCCTTTGAAATTTGTAGATTTCTTTGAAATAATCAAAATTTATTTCATGTCAAGTTGCATGGAAGGTTCATTTAACTGAAAAACTTCTCAAAGTTCTTCTGCGGTGATGCTTATCAAAACCTTTCCATTAATGTCTCTCACCACCCTAGCTACATGATCATATTTCTGTGCTACCTAAAAGATCAAGTTGATATCCATGAACACTCCTGAGACTACCAATCTCCCTACATCAAACTGCCAGATGTTGCTGCTGGGTGAAAAAGCATTCCTCTAACTGAAAGCAACTTTAAACAAAGCTAAACCTATCATGGAAATATTTGCGTCTCTAACCCATTTACTTTTATCGTATAAATGGTCCCCAATTTTAAATTTAGGGTTTTTAGGTACCGACTCCTTTTTTCTTAGTGGAATCATTAGTTGAATTAAGGAACTTATGTAACAGATCATCACAAACATTTCTTTCCTGGTAGTCAATTTTTGCTGTGAATTCTCTTCATGTCACCATTCTTAAATTAGGGTATCATAATAACTTAGACTTTGGAAAGAAAAACCTAATCACTATGCAAGATCAAACTTAACTGGTATTCAAATTCACAATGGTGTAAGAGTGGAGTCACAAATTAACTTATTCATTTTACAAGTGTTGGAAAACAGACAAAAAATGTTGCAATTTGGCTCTGCTCAGACTATTGGCGAATTATGGTGATAGAAACATCAAATTAAAATGTTATAATCGTACTGTGCCAAATTTTAGCATTAAATTCCAAGTGATATGACCACACATTCCACCATTACTCTTTCTTAGTTTTAAAATCCTCAGCTCAACAGTTCAGCTGACATAATTTTCAATTTTAAAACACAGCTGTAGATATCAACAACATCTTATTACATCATGTGGTCCACAACCTCTCACAAAACCCACTAACAAGTAAGACACATGTCCATTAGGCGCAATTCCTTAAGGAAAATCTGTCGATCACCTTCATCATTGAGGAAAAATTTTGGCCCTTGGATCAATTCCACCTAAAGCTCTGTTAAACTTCTTTAACTTGGGACCCACGATCTCAAAATTTTCATGTGTCGCCCAAGAACATTGCCTTAATGGGCTCCCATGTAATCATCTTTCCTTTAAGTCACAATGCCAGCCCTTGGATCTAACTCAAATTAACCACGGTATAATTTTTGGCCTCTTTGTAACCCTCAGGTTCCACTCTCTGGAAAGGACACGTGTTCACCAGGCGCATTGCCTTGAAGAAACCCTTTCGTTCATCTTTCTCACTGAGGAAAATTTTTGACCGTTAGATCAAGTCAACATACCATTGAATTAGTTTACTTTACTTTCATCCAAGTCCCAATGACATTCTACTTGTCAACAAGGCTCAATGTCTAAAAGACACAAGATGAGATCATCTACCGACCTAGTTATAACACCCACTATTGGATTAAAGAAACTTATCTGCATGTTACATCCGCTTTAAAACATAGATATGGCATGCCACTTTCCATGTGTCAAACAGGTGTAATGGCTTGATGGTTAATCTTCTATTCATCTCGTGATCTAGGAAAAATGCTAACCGTTAGATTTAGAAGACTTGTCAACCCTTTATTTTCTCACCGACTTTTAACATATTGCCCTGATGATGTCATAAATATTTCATGGTTTTTTATCATTCAATAATTGTTTGTAATGATTTTCCTGCACTGATAGTTGTATGTTTCAACTGTTTCACCTTGAAATCATTGCATGTAATGTGTTACAAAGAAATAATTAGAGGAAATGGGAAAGAAATAGTGTACATTGTCGATTTAATCATTACATGGTGCTGTATTTTTTATGAATCTATACAGTTTCTTCATTTTTTTTAAAAATATGAGGGTTTCTCTGGGTTAATCATTATTTTGCACATACAAGTGAGGGAATCCATCCTCCCATCATGAAGTACCAAATATCTCATGGTTTTTTATCGTTCAATAAGTGTTTGTAATGATTTTCCTGCACTGATAGTTATACATTTCAATCATTTCACCTTGAAATCATTGCGTGTAATGTGATAGAAGAAATAATTAGAGGAAATGGGAAAGAAATAGTGTACATTGACAATTTAATCATTACTTAGTGTTTTAGTTTTTAAGAATCTAGATACTATACTTACTTACATTGTGCTCATTGAACTGTTTGTCATGGAGCTTAAATTATCTATATGCATTGTTAGGTTGACATTGAATATATGTATTTATCTTATAATCATCTACTTTAAACAAAGTCATTTTAGGTAAGGTTATAAAAATGACAGGAAAAAGAAAGACAAGGAAAAAAAATAGTACTCGTTCAAGTATAAGAGTGACTTATGGAGTGCATTTTTCCGATACAGAGGTTAATGAAGACCATGTTCCCATTGATCTGCCAATCTACAAAAAGTCTCTATTGGTGCTCCTACAGTCAATACAATTGATGTGAATGTAGAAGAAGGCAATGGAGGGGAAGTTGCCTCAACTGACGCTGCCCATCCAACCCCAATAAGGTGGAAAATAGAGGAAATGGATTCTACACTTAGAAATGTTGAGAAAGGTGAGATGTCATGTAGAAGTGCAACAAAGAAGTGGAAGATACCTACTTCAAGTTTGAGGGTTTGACTAATGGGTACTACTGTCACTAAGAGGAGGAGGCCTAAAGAAATGCTAACTAATGAAGAGGAGGAAGATGTTGTCAAGTGATGAAAATACATGGAAGCTATTTGAAATGGTCTAAAAGTCACTCTACTGCAGAAAATTATTTCCCAGATAATTGTAGGAAGGGTTAACCCTTTTACAAATGGAATGGTAGGAAGATTATGGTGGCAAGGTTTCATATGCTGCTACAAGGACTTGAGTATTAGAATAGTGGAAGGTGTGGACATAGACAGAGCTATAATGGTTCATCCTACTGTTGTAGTATGTTTTTATGACAACTTGGAAACTTTGTACAACCTCAACTACTACGGGTCTAGTAGAATATAGAACTGTGATGAAACAAGAGTGCAATCTGGATGAAACTGTGGTATGAGAGTGATTGCGCCTATGGGAGCCAAAAAATTCCCACAAATAATCTCAAAAGGTAGGGAGTGGATCACTAATTTTCATGTGAGCACTATTGATATGAGCATAACCGGTTTTTACTTGTTTAAAGCAAAGAGACACATTAAAAATTACATTGTCAATTGTGAACCTGGGGCGTTCATGTCAATACAAGAACATGCATGGATGACAAAGGATTTTTTTTTGAATTGGCTGGACCACTTTGCAAGAAACATCCCTGGTAGTGTCTCTCCCTCAAATAGGGCACTTCTCATATTTGATGGTCATGGCAGCCATGTGGCGTGGAATACAATTGACAAAGCAAGACACCTAGGAATAGATCTACTCACACTTTCTGCACATACTAGCCACATGTGTCAACCATTGGATGTGAGTGTTTTTTTACCATTTAAAACATACTGCAAACAACATAGAAACTTGTGGTTGGCCAAGAACCTCAAGATTGTCATTAGACGTGAAGAATTGGTAACAATGGCCAGCAAAGAATTCAAATTGGCACTAACCCTGAGCAATATAATGAGTGGGTTCCACAAGATAGGCATAGGGTCTTTCAACCGGGATGCCTTAGTAGAAGATATCAGGCCAAGTGAAGCTTTTATTATTGACAAGGATGTTGGAATGGGATCAATTCAGCCTCATCTCAAACCTGTAGTTCTAGGATCACTAGGATCAGTAGGTGGTGAAAATGTACTTCAAGGCGAGGGGGAGACAATCATAGTGGAAGCATTTATGATATTTAGAGGATATAATCAAGATTCAATTAACAAATTTGTGAGAATTTACAATGAAACCTATCAAGGGGAAGTAACTAATGCAACATATGAGCAACAAGAAAACCATGCATAAAAAGCTAACCATGAGCAACGAGAAATCCTTGAGCAACAAGAAAACTAGGAACAACAAGAAAACAATGATGGATTGGCCATTGATGTTGGCTTAATATTTCCAAAAAAACCTTATGAACTAGTTAACTATGTAGAGGAGGTTGTTTCCCTATCAATGCCCTCACCACCACATGTTGACCCAACTGATGTTATCCACTACTATGAAAATGTAGAGAATTTGGTTGAATTGGATATCCAGTTGTGTGATGATACCCATCTCCCAATTGACCATGATGAAAATGTTGACTTTCTGGCATTAACACCTTTTGACATTGAACAACCTGTTGGTTCAGCCAATAGATTCCTAGTATTACCCGTGAAAAGGATGCAACATTCTACACGTGGGGAACATCATGGGGTGCTTTGTCTAAGCAAGAATTCACAAATAATAACATATGATGAGTATGTTAAACAAATTTAAGAACAAGAATAGATTAAGAAGTAGTTGGAGGAGAACGCAATACACAAGGAGTAGATGAGGGAGATGAAACAAGAAAGAGAGGCCAATGTTGCAACAACAAAACTTTTGAGGGCATGGAGACAACAAAAAAGGCTGAGAGATGCCGCGGAGAAAGAAAAATGAGCTGAAGAGAAGACATGTCAAAATGAGCAAATGAGGAGAGAAATAGAAGAGAACCCAAATTCCTAAATGATGTAGAGTCAACAAGGGAAATACAACTTCCATAAATACAACCATTACACTAAGTGCACTTACCAAAGATACAGTAATTCCAGCTTCCCTAGAGACAGTGAGTATGCACATCACACCTCTTCCCTCCCAACACCCAACACTTCTTGACATTTTCAATATTTTGGCCCCCGCATTGGAAAAACTTAATGTGGAACAAGTGCAACCCCCCGAACCATCCTCATAGGTGGAAACCAATGCTGAACACAATAGCACAATACTAGCTTAGCTAGTTAATTTGATTAAGTACACTCCTTAATTCACATCTCCTAGTACTGGAGGGGAGAGTAGTGGAATTGGCTGCCACAATACTATTCCATTTCCTAGTTTCATGGACAACTAAGGGTAGTTAAACTAGTTGCAAAATTTTATGGATGTGGCTAACTCAGTTTTGTAATGTATTCATATATGATTTAGTTTTATGTCATCAAAGGTGATGACCATGGTTGAAATCGAATGTTGAAGGCTATGACAAAGGATTTTTGGGCTATACTCTAATTTTTTGTAAATTATCATACGATTGATGACATGTAACTGATTGAATGTTTGATAATGTTAAGTGGAAGATAATACAAGGCATTAAATCAGTTAATGGTTTGTATTGTCATTGATGTCAACTTAATATCATCTATATAGTCATGTACATAATGCCAAAGACTTCAGAGAATCAATGGAACAAAGGTTATACTTTCAGCAATGCATAAAAGTCAAGTATTCACTAAGTGACAGACAACACCAATAGAGTGCACACCATCGGAAAAGGCAAAGAAGAAAAGTCACAGTGATACCTGATGAGAAGAAGATAGTGTTGCCCGACAAAGAAAAACCACAGGATGCCCGATGAGCTAAAAATAGAGATACCCGATGGATGAAGATCCCGAAGCTAACTGGAGTCATGTTGATGGAACTATCAGTTGTCATCGATGACTAACTAAAGAGTTGACTGATGGAATAGAGAGTTCAGAAAACAAAAAAATATCTAGCTGGCAAGAGCTAAAGATAGACTTAACTAGTTGTTTTCTTTGTTTTATTCGACCAGAGTTAAGCGATTGATTTAAAGATGATTTGTATAGTTGGCATGAAGATAACTACGAGACAAATCAAGAGTTATTCTTTAAATCTAATTGGCTGGATTGTTTTTCATGGGCAAAAATCAAGAATCAAGAAACAATGAATATCATGTCTATATAAGAGACAAGCTTAATTCATTTTCAAAAAGAATCACACTCACGAAAATGGATTAAGGGGAGTGAATAAAAAGAGGATGCTGAAGAGAAATTGATGAAGAACAACTTCATGTAGTACTGATCAATCAAGCTAAAGGAGAGCTAAGGAATTCTACAGACACCGACGAACAATGAGCACATCATCACAAAGCAGAAAGTGTGGAGCACAAAAGAATTGAATTGATACATTGATCAGAGAGGTAATATACTTAAATAGATATGAAAATCTGCAATTCAAGTTACATTACAAACGAGTCATATTGTTTCAGTTTAACCATTGAAGGATAAAGTCTCTTAACAGAGGACTTAACAGTCTTCTATATATTGAGGTACATCCTAAGGAGTGCCAAAAAGGCTGATTCATGAAAGTAGCATTGCATATGCCCGATGCCTATTGACATTCTAAGAGAGAGGCTGATTCAAGGATGGTAGCAATAGATGCCCAATACTAAGTGACAACCTATATTGTGTAAAATCCTCTAACAAGGTTGCACCTAACAGTGTGTTTGTAACCTTTAACAAGGTTTTCTCTTAACAAGGCTCACTTTAGAAGAGTGAAAATTTGGGATACTGGTCCTAGTGTTTTTTTCCCTTAACAGGGTTTCCATGTTAAAATCCATGTGTTATATGTGTGTATGATGCATTTCTTTATTGTTTTGTATCTTACATAATTCATTCTAGATATATCGGTATACTTTGCATATTTACTGTATTTTGGTAAATAGCTATACTGCTTATCAGTAATCAAGGAGAATAAGGACAGACAAGGAAAACTAACAGATAGTTAATCATTATAAGTATTTCATGGCATGCATATTGTAGGGACATAATAATCTGAGGTTGAATTCATTGGTGGTTAGTTTAAAGATAAATTTTTGAGGCCACTGATTCAATCCCCTCTCAGTTATTACTAAAAATTGGTATTAGAGCTTGTGTGCTTAGAAAGGAAGGTTTCAAGACCTAAGCCAAAGATCACAAGATGAACAGATGAGATGTGCCCAAGTTGAGAAAAGATAATTTTGCTTCATGGCAGAGCAAGATAAGAATCCACTTATCAGGTATTGGTAATGATATTACTAAATTCCTAGAAATTGAATATGTGTTGCCCACAGGAGCACCAACAGTTGAACAAATGAGAGAGAAGCATGAACATAACGATATGATGATAGAGCTTTCTTCCTCACTCTCCGATGCTGAATTTGAAGATGTCAAAGAATGTAAAACTGTAAAGCAGATGTGGGACAAATTGAAGCTTGTACATGGTGGTGACAAAAATGTTTTGAGAGCCAAGGTAGAAAGCCTTAGAGGAAAGTTTGATGATCTCAAAATTAAAGAAGGAGAAAACATCACTCAGTACAACAAAAGAATTAAAGAGGTAGTCAATGCTATCTGAGGAGTTGGAGGTGTAATAGAATAAGATACAGTGGTAAGTAATATTCTAAGAACCTTACTGCCTACTTATGCTATTAGATTACATTCCATTCAAGAAATGAGAACAATAGAAACAATGTTACTCTAGACAGCTTAATTGGAAGATTGATTTCGTTTGAGATGAATAAATTTGATAATAGTGTCTTACCAAACATAGAGTCTACATTCAAAACTTCTATGAGAATAAGTAAATCAAGTCACAAAAATACTATGAGAAAAGATAGTGATAGTGAAAATGAAGAAGATGATCTTGATG
>MU224238.1:278534-321971 GCA_018584345.1 Thuja plicata
AAGCACTTATGGCCAGAAGAATGTAGAGAGGCAAAGGTAAATACAAAGGTAAATTACCACTTGTTTGTTTTAATTGCAAAGAGATTGGACACTTTGCTGCAAGATGTACTAATAGAAGAAAAGATGATAGAAGTAATGACAGATCTTTTGAGAAGAAGTCTGATAGAGGTGATTACAGAAGCTACCGACAATCAGAAAGAAGAGATACCTGAGACTATAAGGACAAAGGAAAGAAGGTCAGCTATCTAGAAAAATGCAGGGATGATGATACTGACACTGAATCTGATGAAGACATCGAGATGGTGTTTGTGGCTGTAAAAGATGATTCAGATGATGATGAAGAAAGGTATGTAGAAACAACTCTCATATCTCAAATTAGCAAAAATGATGTTTGGATCATAGATAGTGGCTGCACTCATCATATGACCGGTGATAAGAAAAAGTTTGAGACTTTTGAATACTACAAGGGTAGATCAGTAAGAATGGGAAATGACACACCCTGTCCATTTGAAGGTAGAGGAACAATAATGTTGAATAACCAGATAAAGTGTGAGAATTCTTATTGGGTAAATGGATTGAATTATAATCTATTGAGTCTTTCTTAGTTAAATAATTCAGGTCACAAAGTTGCATTTGAAAATAAGAAGGCAAAGATCTTCAACAAATCTAGAAATCTGATTGGTACCGGTTAACAGACTAAAGGTAACTTATTCTATTTGAATGATACTGACTCCACTTGTTTGATTGCTACAAATGAAGACATATGGCTATGGCACAAAATATTGTGTCATGTGTACTTTGACAACATGATAAAGATTAGAAAAAAGAGAAATGTCAGAGGCTTACTGACGATGACCAAGCCTGACAACATCATGTGTAAAAAGTGTCAAAAAGGTAAAATGACAAAGTCTAGTTTCAAAAGAAAAACCCATACATCTGATGCAATTCTAGAATTAGTCCATACTAATTTATGTGGACCTACGAGGACAAAGAGTTATTATGGAGATAGATATTTTATTCTCTTTGTTGATGATTACTCTAGAATGATGACAGTCATGTTTCTTAAAGATAAATCTGAAGCATTCAAGATGTTTAAATGGTATAAGGCTATGGTAGAGAAACAAAGTGGTAAGGATCTAAAATGTTTGAGATCAGACAGAGGAGGTGAGTTTATATTAGATGAATTCACTAACTTTTGTAATGAGAATGGCATAAAAAGAAACGTTTCTACACCAAGAACACCATAGCAAAATGGGATTACTGAGAGAAGGAACAGATCAATAGTTGATTGTGATAGAACACTGATGATAAAAAAAGGCATCACCCAAATATTCTAGAGGGAAGCTGTCAGTACTACTGTTTACACACTGAACAGAGTACAATTTAAGAAAGACACCAAGAAGACACCTTATGAGATATGGTATGGATACACACCCAATGTAAGTTATTTCAAAAATTTTGGCAGTCAATGTTATATCTTAAAAGATGTAGAAATGGAAAACTTGACTCCAAGAGTGATGAAGGAATATTTCTAGGGTATTCTACCAAGAGAAATGCTTACAAATGTCTAAACAAAGCCTCTAACAAAATTATTGAAAGTGTAAATGTAAAGTTAGATGAATTTGCAGAGAAGAATGAACAAGAAAGCACTAAAGAACTAGAAGATTACAATAAGTTTACTTACAATGAGGAACTTGCAAGTCTACCCTACCAATAGTGTAGAGATCCTGAGCTACAAATCATTGGTTCTAAGCATCAGGTTGCAAATACCAACGATCAGGATAATGATCAAGATAATGTGCAAGGTGATGAAGAACAGAATAAAGATCAAAATGATGATCAAGCTAATACACAAAGACCTGTACCTATACTTGCAAGATATGTAAGAAGAAATCATCTAGAGATCTAGATCATAGGAGATAAGAAAGATGGTACAAGAACAAGAAGTAAGTCTCTAAACTCAAGCTGTCTAATTTGTGAGTTTGAGCCAAAATCTGTCAATGTTGCACTAGATAATGAAGAATGGATAAGTGCTATGAATGATGAGATTGAGAAAATTGAGAAAAAAAAAACATGGTCACTTGTGCCAAAACTAGATGACAAGAATGTCATCCGTACAAAATGAATATTTAGGAATAAGCTGAATGAGAATGGAGAAGTCACAAGGAACAAAGCAAGACTAGTATGCAAGGGGTATGCAGAAGAGGAAGGTATAGACTATGGAGAGACCTTTTCACCCATTGCTAGGCTAGAAGGAGTAAGAATATTACTTTCTTATGCTGCATTCAAAGGATTCAAAGTATATCAAATGGATGTCAAATCAACATTCCTAAATAGAATACTTGAAGAAGAGGTATACATTGAACAACTAGAAGGGTTTGTTGAACCAGACAAGGGGAACATGGTATGTAGACTTCACAAAGCCTTGTATGGATTGAAAAAATCTCCAAGAGCCTGGTATGAATGACTTCATTCCTATCTAATAAGTATTGGATTTGTAAGGACTAGTGAAAACATTAATCTTTATTTAAAGGAAGATACTGATGCTAACACTTTGATTTCTGAAATATTTGTTGATGACATCAAATTTGGAGGCAATGATATGCTATGCAAATAATTTGGAAATGAGATGAGAAAAGAGTTTGAGATGTCTATGTTTGGAGAAATCAAGTTCTTTCTTGGTCTCCAGATCATGCAACAAGGAGAAGGTATTTTCATTACACAGTCCAAGTACATCAAAGAGGTCCTAAAAATATTCAAGATGGAAGAATCCAAACTAGTTGGAACACCGATGGCTACTGGATGTAAGTTGACAAAGGAGGACAAGACAATAGAGGTAAATCATACTTTGTACATATCAATGATTGGAAAACTCATGTATGTTGTACACACTAGACCAAATATTGCACATGCAGTAGGAATTGTTGCTATATTTTCTGCTAACCCCAGAGAATCACATATGACTGCTGTGAAAATAATTCTAATATATCTGAAGAATACTAAGGAATTTGGGTTATGGTATATAAGAGAAGGCAAATTTGAACTTAAGGTGTTTACTGACGCTGATTGGGCTAGAAATCTTGATGACCAGAAGATCACAACTGGAGGAGCATTCTTTATGGGTGACAGACTTGTAACATGGATTAGCAAGAAGCAAGGATGCATCTCTCAGTCTAGTGCAGAAGTAGAATATGTTGCTACTACTGAAAATTACTCAAATGTTGCATGGATCAAACAGTTGCCAGAAGGTATGCATATGAAGAGCTCAGAACCAATGATTATTTATTGTGATAAAACCAGTGCAATAAACATTTCCAAGAATCCATTCATGCATGCTAAGACTAAATACATTGCCATCAAGTATCATTATTTGAGAGAACAAGTTCAAGAAAAAGAGGAGATACTTGAGTATGTGCAATCAAAAGAACAATTGGCTGATATCTTCACCAAGCCACTGCCCAAGGATACATTTGAGTACTTAAGAAAGAGACTAGGGGTCAAAACCTTGTCTACCAGTTTGTAAAATGACTGAAGGCTGCATCAGCCTACACATTATCATAATATCAATCATGTTGATGCAAGAAAAGAGATGAACTTCAAAAGATACATCTATATATAGACAGGTATATATCAGAACCAAGCACCAGAGCATATTGTTGTATTACTAATGGATAAGGGAAATTCAAGGAATATATTATGGATAGGAGAAAAATGGTTTCTTGACATGAATGTCAGATATTTGAAAAATATTTGTTTGGCATTGATGTCAAAGGGAGAGAGATTATCCATATTATCACATCCTTCAAGAAAAAGAGAGATATATTATCCATCGACATAAGATCACCCCAACATGGAGAGATTATATTCTAAGAGAGAGAAAATTGTATGAAAGATTATACAAAGGGAGAGTTGCTGACAAGAGAAAAAGACATCACAAGAGAGAGAGAACAGTCAAAATGAGAGAAATTGACACAAGAAGAGGACTCAACACATCATAAGACAAAGAGCTATGAGAATCAAATCTAAGATAAAATAGAGCTTACTGGAGTTCTGACATTAATCGGTTATCAAACAAAAGATTGGTAGTTTGATGAATCTCAATGATTGTATTTCATATTGTATTAGAAATAATATACTGTGATAATATAGTATGTTTCCACCAATGCCAAAGGGAGAGATTAATGACATGTAAGTGATTGAATGTTTGATAATGTTAAGTTGAAGATAATACAAGGCATTAAATCAGTTAATGGTTTATATTGTCATTGATGTCAACTTTATATCATCTGTACGGTCATGTACATAATGCCAAAGACTTCAGAGAATCAATCGAACAAAGGTTATGCTTTCAAAAATGCATAAAAGTCAAGTATTCACTAAGTGACAGACAACACCGATGGAGTGCACACCATCGGAAAAGGCAAAGAAGAAAAGTCACAGTGATACCTGACGAGCACAAGACAGTGTTTCCTGACAAAGAAAAACCACAGGATGCTCGACGAGCTGAAAATAGAGATGCCCGATGGATGAACATCCCAAAGCTAACTGGAGTCACACTGACGGAACTATTAGTTGTCACCGAAGACTAAGTAAAGCGTTGAACGATGGAACATAGAGTTTAGAAAATGACTAAATATCTAGATGGCAAGAGCTAAAGATAGACTTAACTGGTTATTTTCTTTGTTTTATTCGACCAAAGTTAAGTGATTGATTTAAATATGATTTGTATAGTTGGCATGAAGATAACTACAAGACAAATCAGGAGTTATGCTTTAAATCTAATTGGCTGGATTGTTTTTCACGCCAATAATCAAGAATCAAGAAACAATGAATATAATGTCTATATAAGAGACAAGCTTAATTCATTTTCAAAAAGAATCACATTCACAAAAATGGATTAAGAGGAGTGAATAAAAAGAGGATACTAAAGAGAAACTGATGAAGAACAACTTCATGCAGTACTGATCAATCAAGCTGAAGGAGAGCTAAGGAATTCTGTAGAGACCGATGAACAATGAGCACAACATTACATAGCAGAAAGTGTGGAGCACAAAAGAATTGAATTGATACATTGATCAGAGAGGTAATGTACTTAAATAGATCTAAAAATATGCAATTCAAGTTGCATTAGAAACAGGTCATATTGTTTCAGTTTAACCATTGAAGCATCAAGTCTCTTAACAGAGCAGGAATTAACCATCTTCTATATATTGGGGTACATCCTAAGGAGTGCCAAAAAGGTTAATTCATGAAATTAGCATTGGATATGCCCGATGCCTATTGACATTCTAAGAGAGAGGTTGATTCAAGGATGGCAGCATTAGATGCCCGATACTAAGTGACAACCTACATGTGTAAAATCCTCTAACAAGGTCACACCTAACAGTGTCTTTTTAACCTTTAACAGGGTTGGCTCTTAACAGGGCTCACTTCAGAAGAGTGAAAATTTGGGGTACCAGTCACAGTGGTTTTTTCCCTTAACAGGGTTTCCACGTTAAAATCCATGTGTTATATGTGTGTATGATGTATTTCTTTATTGTTTTATATCTTACATAATTCATTCTGGATATATCGGTATACTCTACATATTTACTGTATTTCAGTAAATAGTTATACTGCTTATCGGTAATCAAGGAGAATACAGACAGAAAAGGAAAACCGACAGACAGTCAATCATTATAAGTATTTCATGGCATGCATCTTGTAGGGACATAATAATCTGAGGTTGAATTGATTGGTGATTAAGTTTAAAGATAAATTTTTGAGGCCACTGATTCACCCCCCCTCTCAGTTATTACTAACAACGATGTAAGATTTTTTGTAAATTTTTGATATGAAGAGAAACAATTACCAATTGGTACAAGTATACAAATTGATTTGGTGATTTGCAGTTGTTAGTGCATTTTTTGGACTATTTAGTGTATGCATTACTTAGAAGCATGTAATATTCATAGTCTCATATTTCACAGTGTTGACTTACTTTTGTAATGCATTCAATGAATACATTATAAAACTAACTCAACATTGAATACTTTTTCTTCAATTACTACTCAACCTGACTTACTTTCGTAATGTATTCAATGAATACATTAGAAAACTAACTCAGTATTGAATACTCTATCTTCAATTACTACTCAACCTTTTTACTGTATGCAGTCAATGTCAACTTAACAATGCATATAGACAATGTCAGCTTAACAATGCATATAGTTAATGTCAACTTAACAATGCATGTAGTCAATGTTAACTTAACTTGTTTTCAATTACTAAAGGCATCTACTTGCATTGTGCTCATGGTTTTGTTGTTTCTCATGGTTTACTGTATGTATTCCTTAGAAGCATGGAAGCTTCATAGTCTCATATTTCACAGTGCTCACTTTCTTTTATAATGTATTAAATGAATACATTACCAAACTAAACTTAGTATAGTACACTTGTTATATTGGAATCCGATTTTAGCTTGTTTTCTATTTGTAGTTATTATTATATTCATTGGATAGTTTCTTTTCAATTACTAATCAACTTGTTTACTGTATGCAATACTTAGAAGCATGAAAGCTTCATGTTGTCATATTTAACACGTCTGACTTAGTTTTTTAATGTATTCACTGAATACATTGCAAAAGTAAGTGAGCATAGTGCAGCCTTAGTTTTTTAATGTATTCAATGAATACATTACAACACTAGTTCAACACAGTGCAACCTTAGTTTTGTAATGTATTCAATGAATAAATGTACTGGTCACTATAGTTACATGCCTTTATATTATAATTTGTTTGTAATGTGGACCCTCTCGGTAGGATACACAATCAGTGAAGGGGTCATTTTAATTAAATCAGCATAGTGCAACCTTACAAAACTAGGTCACCATAGTGCAACCTTAGTTTTGTAATGTATTCAATGAATAAATGTACTAGTCACTATACTTAATTGCATTTTTCTCATGGTTTTCTTGTGGCTAATGGTTTTTTGTATACATTACTTAGAATCATGGAAGCTTCATAGTCTCATATTTCACACTGCTCACTTTCTTTTGTAATGTTATTGTATTCATTGGATAGTCACAACTTAAGAATGTATATAGTCATTGTTTAAAGAGAAAGGCATACAATCTCAAACAAATATACAAGGATACAACACCCTAAAATATATGTTGTCAGCACTAAACAATGTGAAATTGAATCAATAATTGGATTGATTAGGTAAAAAAATTCATAATTCCACCATGTATTTCATTAATCAATGTATTGCAATTAATTGAACCGAATAAGCAATGTGTTTGTGTTGATAGGACAAGGGAGCACACAACATGATTAGGGAAAATGCTTTATGATGGACACCAAATTGGATATGGATGGTGCAACCCTAATCTACATTATCATCAATTGGTCAACTATGATCAACAACGTATACAATTCAGAGACGCATTTGCAAAACTTGGTCAAGAACGTGTCATGTTATTGAAACATCAAGAAACAAGTGATGAAGAAGTTAGAAATTTTTTAGTCAACTAGTATGGAAGAAATCATCTACCTCTATTTGAAGCTATTGTGTCATAGGAATGACTGTAACAATACAAGGAACCACTCTATCTATAATCAATCGGGATGGTTGAACAATCATGCAACAACTATTCAATGTTCCTTTGGGGGACCATTTCTAGTTCAATATTTTGAATTTCCCAATGACAAAATTTTTATTCATTTTTGTTTAAAGTTAGAATTATGTCTACTCAAACTAATGTAATAAATAAATGGTTTGTGAGACAATTTAGTCCATGTAAACCAGATCAATTTTCTGAACTTGAATGGTTGCATGCTTGGACAAGGAAATGTCAGGCAGTATGGATCTTTTCAAAGTTTCAATCATCTCAAGGACAACATCTTTTACCAAACTCACCTCCTTAGCCAATGTTACATGTTTGATAAGATCTCTATTGGAAAGAAGAGACACCTCAACCATCATCTGATGCTCTATTGTATGATTTACATAATGGAGAATGAGACAACACATCTGACATAGAGGATGGAGAATACGACCCTGGATGTGAATCTCCCTAAAGGTTGTGAACCTATATATCCATGATATGATTGTAATTTATGATGAGGCAAGGATTGTAATTAAATATAATTATATCCTTGTACATTTGTTCGAGACTATGATTTCATTATTTGAATGTTTAAAAAAATTGCAATTAACACTTGAAAAAAACACAATAAAGAGCACTCCATCGACACTAGATTGACCTACAATAATTAACACTTGAAACTCACTTGATAAAGATTTACTACTATTCATAAATAATTTCAATTAACACATGAAAAAAATACAATAAAGAACACTCCATCAAGACTAAATTGACTTACAACAATTAACACTTGCAATTCACTTGTTCAAGATTTAGTACTATTCAAAAAAAATTACAATTAACACTTGAAAAAATCACAATAAAGAACAGTCAATCAATTCTAAACTTACTTACAAAAATTGATACTTGCAATTCACTTGTTAAAAATTTACTACTATCCAAAATTAATTGCAATTTAAACTTGAAAAACCAAAAACAAAGAACAATGCATCAAAATAAAAACTTGAAAAATGCACACTAAAAAACACTCAGTCGGTTCATAGCCTTAGTAAAGTCAAGCAAACTTTACCTATATGTTGTTGGTGTCTTCTATTTTCAATGTTGTCATCTGTTACAAGGCAACCTACCAAAGATGCATTTATGGAAGCATGAAATAAAGTAAGTCACATGTATTTTTTGACATTAAACAAAATTATATAACGTTGTAAGATCATGATTTCCCATATCAAAATGGAGTGTTGAAAAATACAGTTAAATGACAGTATTTAGAAACACAATTATATTGACCTTAAATCATCCACAACCCATGCTCAAGTCTTCACTGCCTCACATACCTACAAAATAATGTAACAACTAGTGGAAGTAACAATCTCATAGAAATTTATCATTTAGACTTTTAATATATGCATAGGTTTGAAAACAATTGGGTACAAAAACATTCTATGATTAAAAGAAATTGAGTTTATCTTCATACATGTTAAGGTGATTAGGTATGGGGTAAGGAGAGGTTAATTCGGGTCCTCTGTGGGCTATAATTAGATGGTGTTATGATTAAGGCAAGGGAAAATGAGATTTAATTAAAATGACCCCTTCACTAATTTTGTATCATACTGAGGGTCCACATTATAAACAACTTATAATATAAAGGCATGTAGCCATAGTGACCAGTACATTTATTCATTTCATACATTAAAAAACTAAGGTTGCACTATGCTGACCTAGTTTTGTAATGTATTCATTGAATACATTAGAAAACTAAGGCTGCACTATGCTTAATTAGTTTTGTAATGTATTCAGTGAATACATTATAAAACTAAGCCAGACATGTGAAATATGAGAATATGAAGCTTTCATTCTTCTAAGTATTGCATATAGTAAACATGTTGATTATTAATTGAAAAGAAACTATCCAATGATTACAATAACAACTATAAATAGAAAAAAGTAGAAATCAGATTCCAATATAACAAGTGCACTATGGCGAGTTTAGTTTGGTAATGTATCCATTGAATACTTTACAAATGAAAGTGAGCACTATGAAATATGAGACTATGAAGCTTCCATTCTTCTGAGTAATGCATACAGGAAACCATTAGCAACAAGAAAACCATGAGCACAATGCAAGTAAGTATAGTGACCAGTACATTTATTCATTGAATACATTAAAAAATTAAGGCTACACTATGGTGGCCTAGTTTTGTAAGGCCGAACTATGCTGATTTAATTAAATGATCCATTCAGTGAATGTGTATCCTACTGAGGGTCCACATTACAAATAACTTATAATATAAAGGCATGTAACTATAGTGACTAGTACATTTATTCATTGAATACATTACAAAACTAAGCCTGCACTATGTTGACCTAGTTTTGTAATGTATTCATTGAATACATTAGAAAATTAAGGCTATACTATGCTCAATTAGTTTTGTAATGTATTCAGTGAATATATTACAAAACTAAGTCAGACATGTGAAATATGAGAATATGAAGCTTTCATGCTTCTAAGTATTTCATATAGTAAACATGTTGATTATTAATTGAAAATAAACTATCCACTGAATACAATAAAAACTACAAATAGAAAACAAGTAGAAATCAGATTCCAATATAACAAGTGCACTATGCTGATTTTAGTTTGGTAATGTATTCATTGAATACATTACAAAAGAAAATGAGCACTGTGAAATATGAGACTATGAAGCTTCCATGCTTCTAAGTAATGCATACAGTAAACCATTAGCAATGAGAAAACCATGAGCACAATGCAAGTAAGTATAGTGACCAATACATTTATTCATTAAATACATTACAAAACTAAGGCTACACTATGGTGAACTATTTTTGTAAGGTTGCACTATGCTGATTTAATTAAAATGACCCCTTCATTGATTGTGTATCCTACTGAGAGGGTCCACATTACAAACAAATTCTAATATAAAGGCATGTAACTATAGTGACCAGTACATTTATTCATTGAATACATTAAAAAACTAAGGCTGCACTATGCTCACTTAGTTTTGTAATGTATTCAGTTAAATATGAGACTATGAAATGTCCATGCTTATAGGAAATGCATAAAGTAAACAATGAGAAACAAGAAAATTATGAGCACAATGTAAGTAGATATCTTTAGTAATTGAAATAGGTTAAGTTGACATTGACTACATGCATTGTTTAGTTGACATTGACTAGATACAGTAAATAGGCTGAGTAGTAATATAAGACAAAGTATTAAATGATGAGTTAGTTTTGTAATGTATTCATTGAATATATTACAAAAGAAAGTGAGCATTGTGGCATTTGAGACTATGAATTTTTTATGCTTCTAAGTAATGCATACAGTAAACCATAAGAAACAAGCAAACCATGACCACAATGCAAGTAGATATCTTTAGTAATTAAAAACATGTTAAGTTAGCATTGACTACATGCATTGTTAAGTTGACATTAACTATATGATGACTTAGTGTTGCAAAAGATTTGAACCTATAGTAAGTAGTGAAAGTAGTTAATTTGTAATGAAAACATATAGTAAGAATACAATAAGCATACAAAAACAAGGAATAACCAAGAAATAAATGAGATAGCTTAGCAGCCTAAACAAGAGAAGAGAATATGCATACTATAGAGAATAAAGAACCAACTGTTAGACATGGAATTTTCAATAAATTTTACGTGGCACTGTATCCTTCTTATAGGATTTTGGTCATTGAAGAAGTGGTTGGTCAATTTGAAATTTGAATTATGGTGGGAAAGAATTAGTTTTGTAATGTATTCAATGAATAAATGCACTAGGTCAGTGTTGTGAGGTATTCATTGACTACATTACAAAACTAAGACAACATTGTCCAGATTCTTCCTGACTACAACACCAAGTAATGATTGAATCGACAATGTACACTATTTCTTTCCCATTTCCTCTAATTATTTCTTTCTATCACATTACATGAAATGATTTCAAGGTGAAATGATTGAAACATACAATTATTAGTGCAAGAAAATCATTACAAAAACTTATTGAACGATAAAAAACCATGATATATTTGTTACTTTGTGATGGGAGGATGGATTCCCTCTCTTGTATGTGCAAAGTAATGATTAATGCAGAGAAAAACCCATATTTAAAATGAAAAATTGAAGAAACTGTCCAGATTCTTAAAAACTACAACAACACATAATGATTAAATCGATAGTGTACACTATTTCTTTCCCCTTTCCTCTAATTATTTCTTTCTAACACATTACATGAAATGATTTGAAGGTGAAATGATTGAAACATACAACTATCAGTACAGGAAAATCATTACAAACAATTATTGAACGATAAAAAACCATGCGATATTTGGTACTTCATGATGAGAGGATGAATTCCCTCACTTGTATGTGCAAAATAATGATTAACCCACAGAAAACCCCATATTTAAAACAAAAAATTGAAGAAACTGTTCGTATTCATAAAAACTACAACTCCACATAATGATTAAATCGACAATGTACACTATTTCTTTCCCATTTCCTCTAATTATTTCTTTCTAACACATTACATGCAATGATTTGAAGGTGAAACAATTGAAACATACAACTATTAGTGCAGTAAAATCCTTACAAACAATTATTGAACGATAAAAAACCATGAGATATTTGGTACTTCATGATGGGAGGATGGATTCCCTCGCTTGTATGTGCAAAATAATGATTAACCTAGAGAAACCTCCATATTTAAAATGAAAAATGAAGAAATTGTGCAGATTCATAAAAACTACAATATCACGTAATGATTAAATAGACAATGTACACCATTTCTTTCCCATTTCCTCTAATTATTTATTTCTAACACGTTACATGCAATGATTTCAAGGTGAAATGATTGAAACATACAACTATCAGTGCAAGAAAATCATTACAAACAATTATTAAATGATAAAAAACCCATAAGATATTTGGTACTTTGTGATAGGAGGATGGATTCCCTCACTTTTATGTGCAAAATAATGATTAACCCAAAGAAACCCCCATATTTAAAATGAAAAATTGAAGAAACTATCCAGATTCACAAAAACTACAACACCACGTAATGATTAAATTGAAAATGAATACTTTTTGTTTCCCATTTCCTCTAATTATTTCTTTCTAACACATTACATGCAATGATTTCAAGGTGAAACGGTTGAAACATACAACTCTCAGTGCAGGAAAATCATCACAAACAATTATTGAACGATAAAAAAGTGTGAGATATTTGCTTCTTCGCGATGGGAGGATGGATTCCCTCACTTGTACATGAAAATTAGTGATTAACCAAGAGAAACCCCCCATATTTATAACGAAAATATGCAGAAACTATACAGATTCATAAAAACTACAACACCATGTATTGATTAAATCAACAATGTACACTTTTTCTTTCTCATTTCCCCTAATTTTTCTTTCTATCACATTAAATGCAATGATTTCAAGGTGAAACGATTGAAACATACAACTATCAGTGCAAGGAAATCCTTAAAAACACTTATTGAATGATACAAAACTAAGATACTCACTACTTCACGATGGGAGGATGGATTCCCTCACCTGTAGCAACTGTGAGTAGATACCTGAAACCCTCCTCGCACACAAAGAAATGAAATTGGCAGGAGCTGAAATTTGTAGAATGTATAGAGGAAAAATGGTCAAGTTTAGGGTTCATGGTGGGTAGTAATAGGGTTACCCATGGGCGGTTAAGTGGCAGTCGGTGAGCTGCGAATGTGTTAAGGTGATTAGGTATGGGGTAAGGAGAGGTTAAGTCGAGTCCTTCATGGGGTATAAATTGATGGGGTTTTGATTAAGGCCAGGGACAATGTGATTTAATTAAAATGACCCCTTCACTCCCTTTCCTACCTAGTGAGCGGGTCCATATAAAAAAAAACTTATAAATTAATGTTTAGGTGAATGGTTAGTGGCACCAATATGGGTTTGTTTTGGATTCCATATTGTCGACCATTGGGGGTCTAGGGGTCGGGTTCCAGATGAACAATTTGAAATGGAACTTTTGGACCAATTTGAGGTCCATGATCCCTATAGAGAGATCCATGAATACCCAAAAGCTGAAACCTTAGCTTTAAGCACTTCACTCATATATGGAGGTACAAAAAAAAAATTGGCAAAATCTGACGTAAAGTTTAGGAGTTCTAGGTGCGCGAAGTTAGCCTGGGTGGCTACTGGGTCTTTTCCCCTAATGTATAATTAATTTAAGAAATGGAGTGGTACAAGGGAAAAGGTGAAGTCAGGAAAGAGAGAAATTAGGTGCGATGGCATCTATGAAGGAGCAAGATAGGTAGACATAATTAGAAACCATAGGCGAGAGCAGGATGTGATGCCAAATTTTGTGCAATGGGACAAACAAGAGGCAAAAGGAAGAGATCAAATTCAAAATAGATGGGGAGAAAAAATAGAATAGTTTGAACCCATGGATACATTTAAGGAAAAAAATATTAATGGTTGGTGAGCATATGACAACCCTATTTTGAATGCAATACAAGCTATGGGCACTAGAATGATATGTAAGATCACCCCTTTGGCGGGAATGAAAATTACAGACCACAATGGGCCTTGGAGAATGGGAAATGGGTAGATAAATTTCATTATTTTAATGAGGGAGGACAAAATTATGGAAGAAACATAAAAAATCAGTGGGTATTGAAGTATATCCCAAAACTGGAAGGTATCCATTTCATGGCAATTTGTAGATAGACATAATGGGCACTGAGAGCCTCCATGGATTAGACCAAATGTCAATTGGATTGGCGGGAAGGGAGATTGGAGGCAGAAGGAAAATTTTCCAATAAATCAAAAGAAGAAGAATGGGTGGTTCTGAAAAAATGCAAACTTAAACATAAACGCTTCCAATAATTGGAGAAGAAAACCACCAGATGAGGCCAAGATGAAGAATGTAGAGGGCCAAGATCAGATGAAAAAAGGAAAAGAAATACTGGTGGGGGAAATTGAAACATCACGATAGGTTGAGGCAGTAAATGATATGCCCTTAACCGAACATGAATTCAAAATTACTTTTGAGGTAGTATGGTTAAGAAAACTAGGGATTTACTGTTGAATATTCATGTTTTTATTAAGTGAGGAGGGAGTTTCTAGAAAAATTAGGAAGATATAAAGAAATGGTATTATAAGAAATGGGTAAATAAGATTGTTATCAAATATCTCTCGAATTATTTCTATCAGGTGACATTCCCAACACATGAGGAAAAAGAAAAGAGCTAAGTAGAGTAGTCCTCATTTCATAGATGGATCTCAGATGCAGCTCACTGACTAAAACCCTAACTTTGATCTAGGGAACCATACAATAGTGGAAAGCTTTGTTTGGATATGCCTATATAACCTACCCATATAATATTGGGTAGAGAATACCTTGAAGGAGATTGGAAGGAAGTTGGGGCAATTCAAATATGTAGATAATATCATACAAGATAAAGTATGGGGCACAATATTCAAAATATGTATTGTGACCCCACAAGGATTGATCTTCTTCCTAAATTTGAGCTGGTATCAGAGGTCGAGATTTGGAAGCAGAAAATTGCTTGGGAAGACCAACTTTTTCTTTGCCTGAGATGCAATTCAATGGATTGTGGTAGGGATATGTATACATCAAGGGTAATGGTTGGTAGACTCAATAGGTATGTGATAGTGGATAACACAGATAAAAGGGGGCAGATAGATATCTCGATTGGCCTACCTCTTAATAAAATGGAAAAGGAAATGATGGACACTATGTGGATTTTAGACAAAAATAGAAATGCTTGGGAAGATAAACATTCCTATTTTGGTTTGTTTCTAGAGGAATTCTTAACAGAGCTCAAGGGGAATCAGATGGAAGTAGATGTACATAAGACTATTAATATAGAGTAGGAGGTGGAAGGGTTTCCACATCTAAAATAAATTCATGGGACAAAGACTGTGATGGGTCATATTGAGGATCAACATAAGGAGGTTACTGGTGAAGAAAATAGGTCGTATATTGAAATTAATTCAACCTTTGTAGGAGAAGGTGTAGATAGTGACATGGAGAATCAAGTGATCGGGAACAGTAATTCATATTTAGATTTGGATGATAGCTTTGAGGAGTTTGAAGATGACATTTTATAGGAGAGAGGAATAGAACACATTTAGTCAGATCTAAAGACACAAAGAATTAGGTCAGAAAAATAGAAAGGTCAGAAAACAAACAAAGAAAATCTTGTGTCGGCTAGCAGCGCTAAAGGGAAAACCAAGTTAAGCCAAAATATTTTGAGAAACGGGAAGTAGTTACCCCTTCCTAAGGATCCATGAGGGTCATAAGATGGAATTCTAGGGGCTTAAATGCCCCTAGCAAACGGTGCCTTTTTAGGCATTAACTTGACTAGTAATGTTGATTTGGTCATTATACAAGACAAAAAATGGAGTAAGGAAGAGCAGGAAAATAAAATGAGATATTAGAGAAGGTGGGATGGTATTTTTGTTGAATCAGTTGGTGCTTCAAGGGGGATTGGGGTCATTTGGAATTCAACAAAGGATATATATACTCTCATTACATATAATTAGAACTAGATATCATGGTATTATAAAGATGCTACCAGAATAACAATACTTTTATGGTAATTAATGTGTATATACCTATTCCCACAATATCAAAGAGAAAAACTTGGGGTTTGATAACTGCAGAACTTAAGTGACATGAGGATGAGAGGATTTTGATTGGGGAAGATTTTAATGCCACACTCAACAATATGGAAAAGCAAGGAGGTCTAAGAAATCTCACTAGGGTAGAACAATTTTTTTAAGAATTTGTAGATGTAAACGAATTAAGGGAAGTACCGAAAAAAAATGGGAAGTTTACATGAACCAATATAAAAGATCTGGCCACACCGGTATTGTAGAAAAATTGGATCATTTTTCCTTGTTTGGAGATTGGAATCAGGTTTCTTATATGCTGGATGTCTCAATTCTCCCTTTTAATGGTTTGAATCATTTTCTAATTCAATTAACAATTGCAAATTACAAGTATAATGGGGGCTCCCCTTTTAGATTTGAGCAGATGTAGACAAGGGACCCCAAACTATATGATTCTATGGTGGAGTGGTGGAATGAAGTATGGATTTGGAATTATTCTAACATGTTTACCTGTCATAAGAAACTAACATATGGTAAAACTAAATTAAGGGAATGGAACAAGGCACATTTTAAGAATATCTTTAAGGAGAGTGACAGGATTGAGAATGAGCTTAGAAAACTCAATGAAGCAATGATAGAGAAAGGTATGGGTTCAAAGGAATATAAGAAAGAAAAAGAACTTAAGGTAGAGAAAGAAGAGATAATGGAAAGGGAAGAATGCAATTGGAGACAAAAATCCAAAGAGTTGTGGCTCCAAGAAAGAGATAGAAACAATAAGTTCTTTCATAATATGACCATTGTCAAGAGAAATAAAAAAAGATCATTGAGCTTGAAAAAGAGGATGGTTCAGTGATTCAAAGTGGTCGGGAAATAAATAAAGAGGTTGTACTTGGTATTTTCAATCACTTCTTAATCAAGATGGACAGTCCTTTGGGATTGAGAGAGAGAGAATTTTCTAGGAAGGATTTCCAATACAATCATGGAAGAGGATAACAAGGAAATTTCCAAGCCAATCAGTCTTGAAGAAGTAAAGAATGGCTCAGATAAGGCTCCAGGCCTTGATGGATTCCCATTTGTCTTTTATCATTAATTTTGGGATACGATTTAAAGGATGACTTGGATAGGGTAGTGGAGGAATCTAGAAGGAAGACCATAATTTTGGGAGTAGTTAATCATACTTTTATTACATTAGTGTCAAAAAATAATGAAGCTAACAACATGGGGGATTATAGACCAATAGCGTTGTGTAATACTTTCTAAAAGATCATTATAAATACGATTGCAAATAGACTTAAACGAGTGCTGAATAAGCTAATTTTAGAGGAGCAGAGTGGTTTTATGCTGGGAAGCTCTATTGTTTAAGGCATTATTGTTTCTCATGAGACAATCTATATGGATAGAAAGGCAAGGCTACCAAGTATGGTAATAAAATTGGGTATCCTAAAGCTTATGATCTGGTGGAAAGAGAATTTCTTCTGGAGGTTTTCCGCAGGTTTGGATTTGTTTCAAAGCGGGTGGAACAGATTAAATGTTGCATAAATACACCAAAGTTTTCAATTCTTGTCGATGGGGTGGTTCAAGGTTTTTTGGGTTCTTCTAGGGGTATGAGACATGGGCACCTTCTATCCCCTTTCTTATTTATAATCATGGTAGAAGCTTTAGGAAGGAGCATCACTAAGGCTTGAATGGACAGGGTTTGGAAGGGAATTATGGCCACACCAGGTGTTGAACCAGTTACTCATCACCAATTTTCTCATGACACCATTTTATTTGGGTAGGCTGCTAAAATTTAAGCAAGAGAAATTAAGAAGCTATTAGATGAATATAACAAGGCATCTGGGGAAACCATTAATTGAAAGAAATTAAAGGTATTTTTTTCTTGATGTATAGCCTAGCCTCCAACGAGATTTGACCCAAATCATGGGTAAGGGCGACATGCCTTCCTAGAAGGTTTCTTGGCATGCTGCTCTTTACGAGGGTTAATAAAAAAGGATATTAGGACAAAGTCATAGATAGTTGTAAGAAGATGGAGCTTTGCAAGGGGAAATGGCTCACCTCTATGGGCTGGTTGTTGATGATTAAGGCGGTACTATCTACAACCCCAATTTACTCAATGTCCTATATGAATTTTCCAACCTCTATTGAGGATAACCTTAATCAGATCAGGCGTAATTTTCTTGGAATGGGCCAGGTGACACACATAGATTCCCCCTGTTTGCATGGGATAATATATGTAAACCAAAGACAATGGGTGGTGCTAGTATCGCAAAATCAAGAATTATGAATTTGCCAACAGGGGCCAAATTAGTTTGGATGATGCACAAGGGGAGCCAAAAATGGGTTAGGATATTGAGAAAAAAAACTTAGATTCTCAGGATCCTATCTGCATCATAAATACTCTAAATCCACTAAGAGGGAGGGTCTACTATATGGAACTTTATTTGTGAGGGTAGAGATATCATCTCCAAAAATACTATGTGGGAAGTTCATAATGGACAGAAGGCCTTCCTTTTAGGAAGACTCTTGGGATGGACATCCAAGACTGTGTAACTCACCTAACCTTGAGGAACTAAGGAGATAAACCACCAATGTTTGGAGGAAAGAAGTATCCAATTATGGCTTTGCAGTAACTATAGATGGAAGGGATAGATGGGCCTAGCGGGATTTCAATGAGATTAATGCCCCACAAGAGCATAAAGATGAGATGACAACTATATTAAGGAATAGAGTCTGATCTAGATAGAAAAGATGTGTTAAGGCGGTGTGCATCTTCAAATGAAGAATATAAGGTAAAGATTGGGGATAAGATTAGAGAAAATGTGGTGGCCAATGTCAATTGGCCAAATTCTCTTCTTTGGGGGGAAAGGACATCCTACCAAAAGTGAATGTTTTCTCATGGTTGGGTGTTTCCAGATCACATGTGGAGGGAGACTCTCTCATTGCAATAAATGCAATCAGGAATAATTATACACCAAATTGGATACTTCAAAGATGACTAAGTCCTACCTCAAAATTGATCAACAACTTTTTAGAATTAATTAAGATCAACCACACTTATTAGGAAGTAAACACTATGGAGGATGAGTTGGCGAATAAGGCAATGATGAATGTTGTTAGATAAGGGGTGTTGTGGAGCAGGTTGAGTAATGGGTAGAGGACTATCTGCATGATGAAGAGATGGTGGTCCCTGAGGAAATGACGGTCATCAATCTGAGCTCATTTGGTCTTAGGTGTCATGTGAAGAATGGATCAAGGATGATGGTGAAAACTTCATTGAGATGGCAGAAGCCCAGTGCATCAAGCATGTGGGTCCGAATTCTCGATTGTGGCCCAAGTCATGGCCATTCCGCAGAAGAGGGAAGATAAGGAAGAGGAATTGTCCTCAGGTGAGGAGGGCTAGTTTTTTTTTATGTCTATGTTTATATTTGTAGTATATAATATCCACATTTTGGTATTATGTGGCTAGCTGGGTAGGTTACAGCTAAGTCCTTTGTTACTAGGTGTCAGGGTTTTTGTATTTTGTCTAAATCACTCATCTATGTATACAGTTTGAAAGTAGATTAAAAGATAAGTAATAATCCCAATGGGATATTTTGCAATGAATATGCTATACGCTGATTGTAAACACACTCTTTATATTCCACATTTAATTTGATACTTGAATTTCTCATACAAAAATATGTCAAAAAGTAGAAGAATATTATGTATAATTCCAATGGGATATTTTGTAATGAATATGCCATACGCTGACTGTAAACACACTCTTTATATTCCACATTTAATTTGTACTTGAATTTCTCATACAAAAATATGTCAAAAAGTAGAACAATATTATGTATAATCCCAATGGGATATTTTGTAATGAATATGCCATACGTCGACTGTAAACACACTCTTTATATTCCACATTTAATTTGATACTTGAATTTCTAATACAAAAATACGTCAAAAAGTAGAACAATATTATATCAAGCATATTCTTGTGTTAAGCTTCGCTCGTGTTCCATCCTAATCCATTTCACTTTACTTGCAGATGATTTTCATACATGTTTTTCATTTTGTCATCATTGTTGTGCCCTTATTTACACGTTACTTCTATATATTTGTTGCCGACTTTGAGATTACCATTTTAACCCCATGTTTTTTTAAATGGGATAGTTTGATTTAGTTTGATTCCACAATGCATGAAATTTGACCAAAAATTCAAATTTAACCTTCCATGTTCTTTTTCTACTAGTTGTGATGGGCCAAATTAACACAAACTTGGGCAACACATTTTTATAGCATTGTATCTAAATACATTCAATGCAACCTTAATTTCATAAGGGAATTAAAGGATAACAGGAATAATTAAAACACACTTTAATTTTTAAAGAGAAAAATAATTGCAAATTTGTATGTTGTATGTTGTCATTGATATCACTCGTTGTCATTAATTCAACTTGCCAAAGATGTTTGACCTAGAAGAAACCTTTCACTTAGCGAGTTAATGAACTCCCAAACAATTACCAAGGGAGTAAAGAAACACTTTTAAAGAGCACATTCTAATAGTTAATTATCTCAAGTGCAAAGTTCGTTATTGTGGGGTTCGAGATTAACTTGAATAAATTTTAAATATAAGCTTTGTGTCCCTTTCCTACTAGTTGTGATGGGTCAAACTAACACACTTGTGCAACATATTTCTGTGGCATTATATCTAAAGATATTTAATGTAACCTTAGATTCATAAGAGAATGCAAGGATACAACTCACTTTATCAAATGCCCCGTAGAATCCTTCATGTAGTTTTAAAAAAGGTGGTCAACCATTTATAAATAGATATAAAGCTAATGCATATGTTGTTTCTTAAGATCAAACTTTTACTTTCCAACACTACAAGACATAAAATCTAATGTACCCCAATTATCACCCAATAAAACAATATTATTATACAAATAATCTTATTTCTTACCTCTTATATAATTATCACTTTTTACTAATTTTTGTAACAATAATTTTAAATACACCAACCATTTTATAATAACTAAAATTATTTACATCCATTAACATTATTTAATAATATTATAGCTAAGTTGTAATAAATAGAAATGACACAACTCCATGTCATGAATCCACTATGACAAAATAATTTAATAAATTGGAGGCTACTTAATTGCATAGCCACCACATGAAATGGAAACTACCTGACTATTGACCAATACGAGCAGAACCTTAAATAGTTAGATCTAATTTTCTTAATTTACTATTAAATTCTACATTACAGAATAGTCATACATTAATCTAAAGACTGATATACAAATTGCTCTTTCAACTCTGAAGAACAAGAAATCTATTGTTCCTTCAACTCTGTTAATTCCCTCAAGGAGAGCGCGGAGCCAATAACGTAGCCATAGAGCGCGCCAGATCGACTACTGTTATGTAGCTTTTGTCATCGTTGTCCAAACCTTGAAAACTGGAGCACATCCGTGGTCTCCGCCGTAACAGTTGTTGCAAACTCGAAAAAGCTAATTTTCCCATCGCTGTCGGTGTCTGCTTTCATTATATATTCTGTTACTTCCCTCAATGAGAGCGCACGACCACGCTTAGCCATGAAGTGCACCAGCTCAACTGCCGTTATGTAGCTGTTGGCATCCTTGTCCAAGGCACGGAAACGCATGAGCAAATCCGAAAACTCAGAAGTAACGGCGGCTACAAACTCTGCAAAGGTGATTTTTCCGTCACTGTCGTTGTCTGCCTTTGTTATCAACTCCGTCATTTCTCTCAATGAAAGTGCGTGGCCGAGCTTAGCCATGGAGTGCGTCAACTCAACCGCCGTTACGTAGCCGTTGCCGTCCCTGTCGAAGGCGCGAAAAAGCTCCAGCAAATTCTCCTGGTTATTGTAGATCTCCACGCTGTTCGCCACGTCAGCCTCTATGACGCTCACTAGCTCAACAAATTCGATGAGACCGTTGCCATTGGCATCCACGTTGGCAAGTAACGAGCCCAGCTGTTCGGCACTTGGCTTCAGCCCTAGAGACCTCAGCAGCGCGCCGAGCTCCGGCACTGTTAGGCTGCTGTCGGAGTCGCCGTCGAATCCCCGGAAGATCTCTCTCAGCCCTGCACTTTGTGATTCTGAAACTTTTTTGCCCTTCTCTTCGGATCCCATGTTTGCTAGTTAACAATTTTCTCAGAAATCTGATAACAAATTTGTGATTTTTTCAGTGTATCAAGAAGGAAATTGAATTTTATTTATATTCTTGTCAAATATATTTATTTACATATCGCACACCCACTACTTTATGTTTTAATTTAATTTTCTACTTATTTGTACAATCCCACATTCCTACTATTAATTATCAATGCCTACTACCGTTATTTTTCATTCATTTTTAAGCTATTTATGGAATCTCACTCACTAATATTAATTATCATTACCAACTTTTGTATGGCTAATAATTATCATTACCAACCTTTGTATGGCTAAGATGTTGACCACCATTAATGTTTTGTAAGGTTCATATTATATTTAAGAAAATTGTATTTCATTGGATTTTTATTAATGTTATTAGAAATTATCAATTTCTACTACTTTATGTTTAATTTATTTTTCTAGTTGTTTGTACAATCCCACATCCCTATTATTAATTATCAATACCCAGGACATTTATTTTTCATTCATTTTTAAGCTACTTGTTGAATATCACACTCACTAATATTAATTATCATTACCAACCTTTGTATGGCTAAGATGTTGACCACCATTAATGGTTTGTAAGGTTCATATTATAAATAAGAAAATTGTATTTCATTGGATTTTTATTATTGTTATTAGAAATTATCAATTTTTTAAAAATGTTTTAGATCAAATATTTTATAGATATTTTAAGAATGTCTTGGTACATGTCTTTAATTATCAATTCCTTTAATTTCCTCATGACCACACATAGTCATGGAGTACCCTACTCAACAACTATCATGTGGGATTTCTCAGTGGATTCACAGGTCTTTCTCAAATAGAACATCAAATAACTTCCTCTGTTTCATTCTAGCGAATCCGCACAACACCATGACTGTTGGTTGCGACAATGAGTTATCCTTGGGTGAACTGTTAAATGTGTTATAGGAATGAGATATAAACAAGGAAGCAATGAGGTTGAAGGTAGAGGTGAGAAAGGTGACAGAAGAAAGCTCTAATGAAACTCTAAATGATGAAAACCTCTCATCAAACCAGAGAGAAGTTACAACTTTTTTATCTAACAATGAATGATTCGACAGAGGAAAAGGAGGGTTTCAACCATGCAACGAACCATGAAGGATTTGCAAGTTTGGTTGACAAAGAAGAGAATTCTCAGGCTAAAGAAGTCAAGAAACAAGAGGAAAATGTAAATGAAGGTAAAACATTAGAGTACTTCCTTCCCGATGATGTTGTAGATTGCATTTCAGAGTGCCAACATAGATATATTATTTTATTCTTTTTAAAGGGCATACCATGAGAAATGGATTTTTATAAATGGGCTAGATTAAACTAGGAAAGTAAAGGGTGGAAAATTGAAGCAGTGAGAGGGCTAGGTAAAGGGTATGTTTCATGCACATTTAAATTTGCATAGCACACACATGCTGTCTTACAATATGGAACTTGGGTTATCTATGGAAGATCTGTTATTTACAGGCCTTGTCCTTTGACTTTCACCATGAGGGTCCTTCTAGATCTAAATATCCTATGTGGATTGAACTGCCATTTTAAAACTTAGCCTATAGACCCTTCTTAATAAATATAGTTTCTCAACTGGGCAGAGTTATCTGGTGCAAAAATAATGCTGACAAGTTCTCCACTCCGCGGGTGCACCCAAGGGTGTGTGTTGAAATGGATCTAAATTACCAGTTGTCTGAGAATATCAATTTAGTCTGTCTAGGGTTTGATTTTATGTAGCCTATAGTTTATCTAAATAAGCCTAATGCATGTTTTTAATGTAGACAAGATGGACATCTTATTAGAGATTTCCCTGTCAGGAAAAACAAATATAGTTAATCTTAATCATCAGATTATCCTAGTTTATAGCCCCATCCACAGTCCCTTCAACCTTATGTTAGGCCCAACATGATTCCACAGTTGAGTCAGTAAGTCAATGGTGCTTCTGATGAAAATGACATAGCTAAATCCGCTTCTTATAAAGATGTTATGATGACTGATAGTTGGAGGATGGTTAAGATGAGAAAAGAACCACCGAGAGCTTCAAATCCTCAAAAGAGGGTTTCACCTCAAGGTCTCTCTTCCACTCCTACTAAGACTAATATATAAATTAAAGATTCCACTCTCTCAAGTTCTCCTGAAAGACATAGATCTCCATCGCCCCTAGGGAGGCATGGTTTTGTTATGACTTATAAGAGACTTAGATCTAGATCACCCAATCCTAATGTAAAGGAGTATGTTAATCCTGAAAATTTGATGGTGCTTGCTAATCGTTTTGATGTGCTTCCTCAAGACAAAGATTCTCCTAATCCTGTGCAAACTTGAATTTCAGAACCTTTTCGTGGAACGTCAGAGGGTTATCACTCCCTCACCACAAATTTTATGTAAGGAAATCCATTATCAAATAAAAACCTGATGTTGTTTTCTTGCAAGAAGTTAAGATTAATAGTCCTCACCTCAATTCCTCATTGTTTGGCATATGGAGAGACATTTTCTTTCATACACTACATAATGAGGGTAGAGCGAGTGTTATTATTGGGAAAGCCTCTTGGATCGAGTGGTTTGTCATTGATCAACAAGAGGATCCTTCTCATAAGTGTGTGTGGGTCCTTACCTTTATAAATGGACAACCTATTGGTTTTTGCTCTGTTTATGCTCATAATATTGCAAAAGATAGATGTGAGTTATGGGAATGGATGTCTAGTAATCTACCCCATTCTGATTAGATCATTGGAGATGTATTCAACATGGTTTAACACCATTATGATCGTAGCTATCCTACCCATACTAAATTAAGCAATGAGGAGTTCGATAAGTGGTTATTTTGTCATAATTTAGTAGGGGTTGCAGATCCTATGAGTAAGAGATTTTTGAACCATAAGGATAGCTGGTTCACCTGGAGTAATTGGAGATTTGGAGCTAAAAGAAAACTTAACAGATTAGACTATTTTTACGTTTCTCATAAAATTTTATGTTGTCCAAGACCCCTCTGAAAAGTATGCAAGGGTAGATTATTCTACTACACTTTTTGATCATTTTCTTAAATTTTGTTTTATTTCTAAGGATGTTTCGAAGGTGGCAAAAAATTAGTTTCCTTTCAAACTTATCACCTCACATCAAAAAATCCCTTCATTTGTTGAGGCCTTGGTTAGTCTTTGGAAGTCTTTTATGAAACTGGAGAAAGGGGAGTCTTATAGGGAATGGTGGTAGGCTGCTATTTCCAAATGTGTGGAATTTTTATGCTCCTTTGGTGAACAAATAGTATGGAAGCAGAGAAGAAAGGATAAATCTCTATAGGGAAAACTTGAGCTACATAGAAAAATGCTCAATATTATTCTAGGAAATATTTCCATTCAATCTATGATAGCCTTGACTGAAAGTCAACTGCGTAAACTAGATCTTTATAGGGGGCAAGGTGCTAAATTTGAGCTAGACTACATTGGTTTAAAGAGGGTATTAAAGGGTCTAGATAATTTTTTCAATTTTTAAATTACAAGGAAAAAAAGGAGTTCATTGGGTCCATATATGGTGAGGATGGTCTTTTTTACATAGATTAGGGATAAATAAAAAATCAGTTTCAGGACTTTTATGAGAAGCTTTTTAGAGAAGATCAATATTGACAAGATGTACAATTAATTTTAGAGGAAATGTTTGAGGACATCGTACCAAGGAAGATTGATCAAGATTATAGGTTCATTTTATTGACCATGATCTATCTGGAATACCCTCTCAGATGACTATACTTTTCATTTCAAGATTAGACATTTTGATATTATTATGGATGGACTATACGTTTATGTTTATGTTTCATTTGGATAGACTTAGATGATGATGATGTACCTTTTAGATAATTCGATATATTTATTTACGATTATTGTTATCTATGCATATGGATTTAGGAAATGAATATCTTTTAGTTATAAGATATGATTATGAAAACTAACCCAATGATTAGGATTCTAACCCTTTTTATGATGATGCCACCTGCTTTGTGTGTGTGTGTGTGTGTGTAGCTGATGTGTTTTCATGACTTGGGATGAAGACGTAGTTACTTACATAGCTGAGGCACATATGATGTATCGATCCTGGTCATCTGTTTGCAATGTCTTCTTTTATATGTATATCTATGCACATGTCTTTCTGCTATGTGACACAGGCTTGCAGGTACTAGACATCAACTTCACCTAGCTTCATAGGTCTGAGTGTGACCTCAAAATCCTTGATCGTTGTTGTTCTTATAGATATAGTACCAATGTTCTTGCAAGAATAAACCCACCCTTGGTCCTTTGTTTATGATTCTTTGCACCTGGGTTGGGTTCTCTTGAGTTAGTCTTGAATATGTTTCTCTTGGCTTTATGGTAATTTATTTTGTAATCTGGTTAGCTTTGTTGTCTTAAGTTGGTTTTGGAACTATTGATCCTTAGGACTTGTTTGGGTATAGGTTTATGTGAGTGGCAATTCTCTTTCTGTTAGGATTGAATTTTATATCTTTTATCGAAGGATAACTGGTATAGTAAGTAATATAATATGGTATTAAAATGTAAAATAATAATTAAATAGGTATATGTACACATAGGCATATGGGTGCACACATATTCATATGTTTGTATATATAGAAAGGATAGGAATTATATAATTATATGTATTTAAAATTTATAAAACAATATTATTGTAAAGGTTATATGGAAATATTGAAGCAATTATTAATTATTAAGTATTTAGCTTGAGAGGAATTCTTTGATGGCTAGGGTAAATAAAAAGTAAATGAAGAACTAGAAAGTAGGTAGTTTGTGTTAAAGATAATCTCCATTAATCTTTACTAAAGTAAATAAATTAAATAACGTTAATAATAGTAAATTATGCGTGAATATCCTGAAACTAATGAATAATTTAATATTTAAGCTCTAAAATATTAACATGTCATTGGTTACAAATGGTCACAATAGTTGAAATTTTCCCGTGCAACCACTCTAGCACTTGATACTTATGGGAGGAGTTTGGAAAGAAGGAGGAGGTTTGGAAAAGAATCATAACATAGTTTCATAGAAGAACACTCTAGTAAAATTTTTGTGATCAATATAATATTTATGTGGATTGCATTGTGGGAGATTTGGTGGTATCCACGGGAGAGTTAATGTTTTTAGATCCTGAAGGAGGACAAATAATTGGATGGAGTGATCAAGGATTTCTCCCTCAATGGTTTCTCTATAGGAATCCAGGTAGGATCTATCCTAAAAGGAGATCCTTTATTTGTGCTTGATGTGTGTGTGTTTGTGTGTGTGTGTGTGTGTGTGTGTGTGTGTGTGTGTGTGTGTGTGTGTGTGTGTGTGTGTGTAATTTCTTCCCCTTTCTATGGATCATAGGAAACTTAAATGTGCAATATTATATTTATGTTTACAAAATAAGTTTTGAGTCTCATTGATGGAAAGGATTCCTTAGAGGAAATCTGTTAGTTGAAATATGGTCAGGAGAATTATTCTTTCTGTATAAGCTATGATTGTATCATATGTTGTTCAAAGCTTCTTGTATTTTCATTTTTAGATCCTTTTTTATATGTTATAAGATTCTCAAAGGTCCTTAAGAATTGTCAGGAATAAGTAGGATCAATTTGATTGTGTAAAATATCTTATTTGCCTTATTTCTTTAGTTAGACCCATGTTGGATCCTGATAGTTTTGACAAATTGACCTTAGGGGAAAGAAAATTTTAATGAGTGTTTTGGAAGGGAAACAAGGAGATATCAACTGGGTCTTCCTTAGATTCTACTTCTAGGGTCCTCATTATGCCCATTTTTACCCTTAATATCAATCTGCAGCTCACTCCCTTCAACCATGCATAGTAACTGACCAACTACACAGTTCTGGGATGAACTGTGTAGCTCTTGTGACCAACTACATAGAAGTTATGCCCAACTATGCAGGACTATCCCCAAATGTGTATTTTTAGGCCCCAAATGTATAGGAACAATAATCAACTATGGAAAAATGTGTGCCAACTATGCAGGACTTCTATCAGGTCCATTCTAGGATTTTTTGAGGTTTAGGGTTTCAATTTTGACTCGAGGCTGATGAAATCTTATGTTTGACTTATTGGATCACTAGTTTATGTGGTTTCATTATGTTTTATGCATTTTCATGCTTACTTAAGTGTTTTTAATTAGTCTGGAAGCCAGATTAGGGTTTAGGGACAACTTGTGATATCCTAAACCCAACCAATTGATGTTGAAACATTTGTATGTCTTCATGGTTACTATAGTATGTGTATTTTGTTTTCTAATAATAGTTGTTGTGGGTAGAGATCCTAAGAACACTAGGTGAGTGGCTCACAGTGAGGGGTCGGGCCCCTAAGTGGCTAGTACCAGAGAAACCCACTATCAAGTTGCCTTAATCAAGTGAAAACACTAATAAACTAATGGGGATGGTATTAAACATTAAATAAGATAAGTTAAATGCCTCACCCATGCCTTTTGCGCTAGGACACACTAAGGATGGGAGTGGGAGAAGGTGCCTATTTGTTGGCACAATCAAACAACCTTGTCCTCACAAAAGGTGGTCGGTTCTGCATGTGCCTACTTGAGGTTCAGGGCCCAGAGTGGCTACTACTAGGGTAAACCAAGTGGTGAGGTCTATGCAATGAAACTCACCTAGCATGTAGCTCAAGGTCCCTACCAAAATGGTCATACCTCTTTTTTTTGTGATTTTTTATTCCTTCAGTTTAATATGTTTTGGGAAAGGTTATCACTACCGTACAAGTATCCTAGTAACTTCCTTCTTTCATGGACCTTGGTATTTATCTCCTAGAAGGGGGGAGTGGACCTTTTTGGGATCCATGTTGGTTGGGTGGTTAATATTTCTTTATTGAGGTATTTCTTGTGGTGATTTGGATGTTCCTTGCTCATGCTTCCTCCAAATTTGCAGATGGAGACTTTTGTTTGTAATTATCATTTGTGATAGATGTAATGTATTCATGATAATGTAAATGTAAACTCTTGAAAGGAGATTAATGTAAGGAATCTTTGATATAACTCAAATTATGTAAAGGTATGAGTAGCTTTAGGGAAAATAAAATGGGGGAAGAATCTCTTCTATGTAACTTTTGTGTTTGGCAAAGGAAGGAAATCCCTTATGTTCATGAAAATCTTGAAAGTAAGATAGGATTATAAGGTCTCATTATTATGTGAATGTGATGACATAAAATTTACTTAAGAAAGGAATAATTCAGTATTTTATATTCATAAATGGGTATGTGCACCAAGTTGTGAACCAAAAAGGGGGTATAAGTGGACTCATTTTTTCTGAAATCGGGTAACCTGAACTTGGAACAAACGTTTGAGGGTCATGCACTCAAAATAAGAAGATGTGTAAAAAATAAAAATTGTACTAATCTGAATCTATTTTCTAAAATACTAAACTTTTTTGAAAACTGATAAGATTAAGAGGTTTAAACTTCGCACATACAAAAAAATGTTCCTATTTTTTTAGAAAAAACATAACATAGTTGTTTTCGTGTACTGTACAAAAGATATATAGTTATATTTAGTATTTTAGAAATCCCTTTGGTAGGATGATAGGTAAGAGTGAGATCTAGAAGTTTGTATTTTTTTTAAATTTTCTGATGAGTATTTTTTTCAGTGATTTTTTGAAGTGACCGCACCCTGAAAATTTAGTACCTATTCGTGCGCTGGGCATAAGTTGCATCAAAATAATAAAAAATGAAAACTTTTGTTTTTTTTAAGTGTATATAATCAAGTGTAGAACAATAATATGTAATTTATTTTTAATTTAGTTAAGTATATCAAAATTTATTAAAAAAATGGTAGACATATGTTTGTGAGGACTATCAAGACACTGACAAAGAAAATTAAAGTTTACTATGCTAATGTTGTCCAAAAATAGAAAAAAATATATGGTTAGAAAGCTAAGAAGATGTATGAGATTATGATAAAAATTATAGAGCTACCCCATTGACGAATTGCAAACCTGATGAAGATAAAGTAGAGAATTCATCTTACAGGATGAAAAAATGTCTAAAAGAACAAAAATGGAGGGAAAAAGAGCCTCCAATTTGGGTCATTTTTCAAGCCTCTTCCCAAGCCATAACCTGATCAGGTTTCTAAATTTCAAATAACCCATTCGGGTTCTAAAAAGAAAAAAACCCTTTTTCAACTCCTACATAAACCGATCAAGTTCTAGAGAATAAAATGCACAATTTTCACTTCTTCAAAACCTGATCGGGTTATGAAGAAGTAAAAATAATGCTCTCTCTCTCTCTCTCTCTCTCTCTCTCTCTCTCTCTCTCCTCCTTTGTTCTTAGTTTTTTAGAACCCGATCGGGTTTTGACGAATTAGGAACATTGAGCCTTTATGTTCTCATAACCCGATCGGGTTCTTTTGAATTAGGAATGTTGGTTGCTTCATCGGTCTAAAAATAGTCATTTCAAGTTGTCCCAAGGTCCCATTATTGATTTTCTATTTTTTACGGCAGTAACAAACAAGTCTACATGTTTTTGCATGTTTTTTCTTTGCGATGATTGAATTGTGTTGTTTATTGGTGTTTTTAATGTTATTTTATCATTGTAAGTTCACATTTCAAGAAAATGGTTGATTTTTTCTTATTTTTTGGATTTGATGTTCACATTTTATTCTATGTTCGTGATATTATTCATAGGGTTCATTCAATACGAACAATGGGAAAGAATAAAAGAGGAACAATTGAACAATGAGAGACATAAAAGGAAAGACAAAAGGAGCGCATGAGGAGAATACGACAAGGTACATCATCAAATGCATGCAATGTAAGTGATGAACCTAATTCATCTAATGCACCATTTCAATTTGATGTCATTAATGAAAAAAATGCACATAGTGAAAATGAAAATGTTCCACATACACCAATTGAAATAGTGGGGATAAATGCAACTAATTCATCTAATGCTCTATTTCAATTCAATGAATCAACATATATGAAAATGAAAATGTTCAACATACATGAATTGAGATGATGGGGATAAATGCACCTAATTCATCTAATGAAAATGTAGAGCATGCAGCCGTGTTAACACCTCCTAGAATAATTCATAGAAAACCAAAGTTTCTAATTGACAGTGATGAAAATATTTTGAGGCCAATGCATGATAAAATTTCAGAAAAAAATTGTAGAAGAATTTTTAAAAAGATTTAGAATAACTATTTTGAAAAATTAAATCAAATTAGAAGATGTCAAGTAGTTTTTGAAATGATTAAGAATCTGAAATTTAGAGAGACAATGAGAATTGTGGGGTTGAGAACATCTAAAAATAGTACTGAGATAACCATTGTGAGAAATCTATTCGATGCATACCAAGTCATTGGTTCAAAATCATGCAGTAAAGATGTTAATGTTACTCGACGTGTCCTCACATCAACTATAATGGGAAAGGAAATAAAAAAATCTTGTATAGTAACCAAAACAAGCAATTTATTAAGGATAGATAAATCAACATTACAAAGAGCCTTACACAGGAGAGGCAAAATTGAGGATCTAAACACTAATTCTCTTTGGTCATTCTTGGGTAGACTCCCACACAAGCACAAGGTTGTTATTAATGCATTATGAACATTAATTGAAAAGTTTTGGCATAACAACACAAGGGTTTCACCTAACTAAAGAGATTTTGTTAGGAGGAGAATCATATCTACAAATCGTATGCCACATCCAAAACACTTTTTGGATGACACAAACACAATTTTATGAAAGATTCCTCCAAAGAGTTCCTCAAATTAAAATTAGTCAAAGATTTTTTGAAATGGCAAAACCCTTTTACGTCAAGATTAATCATGTACGCACCACATGTTTTTGCAGGGTACATATTGAATTTTCCATGCATTATGATATATATCATCATGTTTGTTGTATTTTGCACACTAACACTATTTTGCAGGAATGTGGTCTTCAAGCACCTCCTACATCATTAACAAATTTTATGTCAAGTGTATTAAGCAATCGAGATGATGGTTGCATTTATTATAAGATGATGTGTTTGAATGGATCTTGTAGTGCATGTGGTGGTAAGACAAAGTTGCGGATATGTCACCATCTAGAGAGCACAAATGAGATTGTAAATACACCAGTTTCTTTTAGAAAATAAAAGATAGTAACTAATGGTCTAAAAGATAGAAAAGAACTTAAGAGGTGTGAGTTAGTGAAAAATGATATATGCGCAGCTGATTTTATGAAGATTTTTCAAGAGAAACTAGTTTATGAGTACATACATCATTCACATAGAGCTAGGTGGTTGGATGAGAAATTCAAGATATGTAAGGACACTTTTCCCCTTTGGTACTATTGTCTCCATTGCTGATTTTTCTAAGAATTATACACTTAAACCTCAAAATGAAGTGCAAGCATTGTATTACCATTCTATACAAGTGACAATCTTTGTACATATAGCATTATTACATGCACATGATAGCACATACACATATAGAAAGGTTTTAAGAGAGTATCACTTCTACATCAGTGATGATCACACACATTTAACTGAGTTTGTGCAAGGTTCCTTCAAAGTTTTCTATGAGAATTTAAGGGAAAGAGGTATTGAGTACAACCAATACATAATATGGTCAGACAATTGCACCTCACGATTCAAGAATGCAAGGATGTTCTATTGGTTGAGTAGGATGCATGTGACAAGTGGAATTCAATATTTTTGGAATTTGACCAAGGCAGGACATGAAAAAGGTGAGCATGATGGTGTGGGTGCATGTGTTAAAAGAGCTCTTGTCAGAGAAGAATTGAAGTACGAAGGTGGTGCGGAGTTAATAAATGCAGAAATAATTGTGCGATGGTGCTACTCTATGATGGGAATAGGTAATGAAGGTAAGTCTATGGTTAATATATTTTTTTGGTTGATAGGCGAGTCTAACATTGAAAACTATCTAGATTGTTGTACACTTACAAGATCAAGTGACATGCACTCATTTAGAAGTTCAAATGCAGCATCACTGGGTATTTATACTAGATTAATGGCATGTTTTTTCTTATCTTGTATGAATTTTGCATGGGAGGAATGTGAATCAAAAGAGTGGGTTGACGAATGGTCTTATACACCTTTGCAACTACTTGATACATATCAACTTCCTAGATCACTAAAATTGAGCCAATTTGAAGCATCAGTGGATTTTGATCACATATCTGACCTAGTTGAACCAGGTAATTTCTCAATTTATTCTTTATTTTGAGATGAACTCTGTTGAACATACTTGAACTCATTTTATTAGGTGGTTAAGTGTTTAGGGTGTTAACTTATCCCTCTATAAATTGCATGTCATGTATATGCAATTGTTGCAAATGAGAACAATGAGGAAGGGACTGGTTACTTTTTGTGTCGTTGTATTGAGGGAAAAGATAAATTGACAACTACAATCATTGATGGAGAGGGTATTGAGTACCCAATAGGATCTCTTGTTGTGACAAGGAGATGGATTAGAAGGTATGCTATCAAAATATAATGTGTTCTTGTTTGATGACTTTGAGACCTCTTACCTTCATTCTATTACACTTTATATGTTGAATTTTCTATTAATTTATGCTTCTATGAAATGTGGGTACCCTATCCAAAAATCCAAGAAGTGGTTGTTTGAGGACTATGAGACACATAGACATATTTTTCATTACTCAAACCTTCTTGTTGCAACAAATACTAAATTGATAAAGTATACTGGTAGACCTTGTAAGAAGAATTTATGGAAACTTCGTGAATCTGAACACGAGGCAATACATGACACAATAAGGGTTAGAGCTGATCCATAAGGTTCACTCAATTAGTTTTGGGCCATCATGAAGAATCATTCTACAAAATGGTAGAATTATTTTGACAATTTTATATATAAATTTTGTGAAACAATCTACCTTCACTTTTTTGTAAATATAAATGATTATGAAGTAGTCTACATGCATATTTGGAGACCAAATTTTGTAAATTGAAAGAAGATCAAATTGTATATAAAAGTGGCCATGGGTTGATTTGTATATTCTGAGGGGCCACATTTTGTATAGTTTACTATGTACCATTTAATTAAGAGGATATGAGTAAATTACACTCATTACAATTATAACAATGGCTCATGCAGTGAATATCTCATGTTTCTCTAAATCATAATAATGGTTCATGTGTAGTATTTATGTATGTATGTTCATTTTCATATTATGTATTTAGGGTATATGCACCAAGATGGGGGACCAAAGGTGCCAAATACCTTTTTGGTCTCCCATACACACATAGGGCGTGCGGGCTAAAGGGCGCACTCCCTATGGCTTGGATTGCCCAAGCCATAGGGTGAACACCCTATAGCCCGCCCGCCCTATGGCTTGGGGAATTCAAACCATAGGGCGTGCACCCTATTAGGTTTTATATAAAGTTTGGGTAGGCACTTTTGTGAATCATTTTCTTTGCCCAAACTCGCGGCTTGCCAAGAATTCTCTCCATAATAGCTCATACGCTATTCATTGTTGGTTTTTTTCATCACATTGAAGCAAAAAATGGCTCCACAACGTCATCAAGGTTGAACTGGAAGAAGACGTAAGTGATTCTACAACCATGTATCTTATTTGTATTTAAATTTAGGTTTAATTTTTACTTTTCAATCAAATTTGATTGTCAAAGTTTCTATCTTAAATTTTATGTTTAATTAGAATTTTAAAATAGATTTTCTTTTAATTGCCAGGAATGAATGATCTCCCCAAAAAAAATCCTCAACCAAACCCTCCATCTTCTCCTCATGAAAAAATGGATGTTGAAAATAATAAAGAAAATGAACCCCAACTTCCTCCACGAATCGAGAAACCTCCTCCTAGAACACATGAAAATTTGATAAACAAAATAGAAAGAGGGAAAATGGAAATAGAATCTTTAATTAGGAGGTTAAAAGATTCTATTGTTACAAATCCTAGAAGGGAAACACTTTCAAAATAATTAGAATTAATCTTGACCCACGTAGGTTCAGTTAGTGGGCAACTAAATTTATGGCATGACAAAAGAGAAGAACAAAAACAATATTATGCAAATAAATTATCATATAAGGGCATAAAAAAGAAAGAAATCACAAAAGATGAAATTTGCAAACTCTTTAAAAAGCCAGGGGAAACTGAAACTCTTAAAACTATAACAAGGAGGTTCCCAATTCATTCGTGCTTGAATGAAGATATAAAAACAAACTTTTGGGACAAATGGTGGATGGTATTTGATTCCCCTCCCTGTAACAATCATGAGCTTCCTATCTATTTCTTGAGGAAACTCTATTGTGACTTTGTCTTCAAGGAGGTGCCAAATTATTTTGACTTTCTAGAGTCTCAGGGTAGAGGTGGGGGGTCATCATTTGATAGACTTATGGCACATCGTAACCCTAATGAACCTAGGTTTCCCAGTGGCAATCCACAAGTGGATCATGTTAGTATTCCTTCCAATGTGAAGGAACATGTTGAGGTGGACACACTAGGTGCGATTAGTGCTCTGACACAGACTCTCATTCAGTGCGCCACTCCTCTAGTTAAGGGTGACCACGGTCGATCTGCGAGGGGTCATTTTTGTTGTTCTTATGGATCCCTATGCACATTTGGTACTGCCAAGAGAGAGGAAGAGGTTGATGGACTGATGACTGATGATTTTCTCAAGGCAACATTTGGCATTGATACACAGGAAAATATTTGCAAGTTCATTAAATTTATTTGATCATATTTCATTTTCAAATGAATGAATTTAATTAAATTATTATCTATTGTTTATGATGAAAATTCAGGGAAAGAGTGTCGGTTTCAGTGGCAATGATCCCCCAGACCCATTATAAACTATGTTGTCAGCTCCACAAGTATGTATCGAGTAAAACATTTTTTAAAGTATACATTTGATTATTTTATAATTATATGGATGTTTGTCTCATAACTTATTGTGCATGTACTTTAGTTCACTGGTGAACCATCGACATTGACATTAGACAATGAAGGGCCCCATTCACATTTCGTTGAGGTATGTTTATTTGCATGTTAATTTGATTTAATTGATTATATTTAATTAATAAATGAATGAATAACTAAATTAGTAGACAAATTATGATCAAAATTCATAGTCAAAGTTGTCAAGATAATGATCCTATTCCTTCACCTGGCTTTGTGAAAAAATCATTTAGTCCACATGTATATATGTAATAATGCATTATAATTAACAAGTTAGTGGCTTGTTCTTATTTTAATGGTTGACTTATAAATTACCATACATGTGCACTAGTTTAATGCTGGAGCTATGACATCAACACTACACATTGAAGGATGTGGTGGCATCTTCATAGAGGTATCATTTATTAATTAGTGGGGTTGTAAAATATTATAGGTATTTTTGATAACTACATAATCTCTTGTTGTTTCATTTTTAGTTAATGACAACAGAGACTCCTCCTTTTGTTCATGATAGTTTGAATCATGGCGTAGCTACAACTATAGTGAGTTCTGATGCACTGACCGAGTATGAAAGGGATTACTTAATTAGAATTGTTATTTTAATAGTTTGTATTGAAATTTTTAATGATATTCATGTATGTATTTTACATAAAATTGTTGATCATTGTTGTAGGGACTCATTACTCCAGATCATCAGCATGCCCCTTCGGTGGATGTACATAGCGACTATTTGGTAGTGGTAAGAAAATATTCTATTCTATGTCATCCTATAATTAAATTACTATGTATATTAGTTATTGATGTTTATACTTGTTATTTTATCATCTCGAGCTGCAGAAGAGTCTAGACAAGAGGACTAGTGAGCACACTCGGAAGAGTACTACATCTCCATCAATGTGATGATCGAAGACAACTCAGGATTTTTTTTCTTCCCCTTTTGAGAAATCACTAGATTAGGGATAATAATTGTACGCCAATATGGCATTACTGGACATGGTTTTTTTTTTAAATTGTATAAGTGACATGTTCTATATCTATTTGGCTTTAACGATGCTAATTTAACTTTATTGGACATATTTGATCTATGAGATTATTGGACATATATATTTTTCTTCATTCTCTACAAATATATCATGTGCATTGGTGTAGACTACTTTATGTTTATGTGGATGTCTCATTCTTTGTAAACTTCTTATGCCTTATATTTATGCTTGCACGTGTATCTATGTATATTGTTACTAAATGATTCATACTTAATGAGAATATGCATGTTTCATTTCACAAACCTAGACTCATAATTTTCATTCCAACACCTTAATAAAGTGATAATAGTTCATATAAGATCAAAAATTTCAATTCTACCTAATTTTATACCTATTGGAGCATTTTGACCACCTAGACCCATTTAGGGCACTACAAGAATGTTAAGGGATGCACCAATACATTCTGGTCCCGAATGTTAGAATGAGTTGTGAAGCATAACAAGGTTATACCTAGAATTTACATGTCAAATTAAAGGTGTTAGTGGAGATGATTCAATGCTAGGATGAGCGGTTTTCAAGATATGCAATGTTTCAACTTTTAACTGCACAACATTGCAAGGTTTTGCATCAATTGATATTGGGTCAGAAAATGAAAACAAAAGTGAATCTCCAAAATATGAGATAGGTTATTGTAGGCCTCTATGACATGGTCCTGTAGCACCTAATGGCTCATCAATAGGCCATGCAAGCTCTGAGAAATGAACTCTTGAAGATCGGTAATTTTGTTGCCTGGTACACTTTGAGGGACACTTGGCTCCATAGTGGTCAAAAAAATTCAAGCCACTTTGCCTTCATGACCAAGTCATTCCTAGAATTCACCTGGAATTCCAAATCTATTGGCAGAGATGGTTTGATGCCAGGATAAAGCGGTTTTCAAGATATGCAATGTGTCAGCTTTCAACTGCGGAACATTCCAAGGTTTTGCATCAACCGAGATTGGGTTGGAAAATGAAAATGAAAGTGAATCTCCAAAATCAGAGATAGATTATTGTAGGATTCTATGACATGGTCTTGTAGCACCTAATGAATTTTTGATACCCTATGTGAGCTCTGAGAAACATACTCCTGAAGATCATCAATTTTGTTGCCTGGTGCACCTTGAGGGACACTTGGCTCCATAGCGATCGACAAAGTTCAAGCCACTTCACCTCTATGATAGGGTCATTCCTATCATTCACCCAACATTCTTGAGCTATTGGTAGAGACATTTTGATGCCAACATGAGTGGTTTTCAAGATATGCAATGTGTCAGCTTTCAATTGCGCAACATTGCAAGGTTTTGCATCAACCGAGATTAAGTCAAAAAGTGAAAATGGAAACAAATTTCCAAAATCTGAGATAGGTTATCTTAGGCCTCTATGACATGGTCCTGTACCACTTTATTTCTTGTCGATACCTCACGTGAGCTCTGGGAAACAAACTCCTGAAGATCAACAATTTTGTTGTGTGGTCACCTTGAGGGGCACTTGGCTCCATAGCGGTTGGAAATGTTTGAATCACTTCAACTCCGTGAAAGTGTCATTCCTATAATTCACAAAAAATTATGGAACTATTGGCAGAAACGGTTTGATGCCAAGATGAGCGATTTTCAAGATATGCAATGTTTGAGCTTTCAACTGCGCAACATTGTAAGGTTTTGTATCAACTGAGATTGGGTCAAAATATTAAAATGGAAGCACATCTCCAATATATGAGATAGGTTATTGTAGACCTCCATGACATGGTCCTATAGCACCTAATGGCTCATCAATACCCCACACAAGCTCTGAGAAATGAACTCCTGAAGATCAACAATTTTGTTGCCTGATCCACCTTGAGGGACACTTGGCTCCATAATGGTCGACAACGTTTGAGCCACTTTGCCTCTGTGAAAGGGTCATTCCTAGAATTCACCCGACATTTTGGATCTATTGGAAAAGACATTTTGATGCTAGGATGAGTGCTTTTCAAGATATGCAATGTTTCAGCTTTCAACTGTATAATATTGCAAGTTTTGGCATCGACCGAGATTGGGTCAAAAAATGAAAATGGAAGCAAATATCCATAATCTGTGATAGGTTATCGTAGGCCTTTGTGACACGGTCTTGTAACACTTTATAACTTTTCGATACCCCTCGCGAGCTCTGAGAAATGAATTCCTGAATATCGATAATTATGTTGCCTGGTGCACCTTGAGGGACACTTGGTTCCATAGCGGTTGGCAATGTTTGAGCCACTTTGCCTCCCTGACAGGGTCGTTCCTAGCATTCACCCAATATTATGAAACTGTTGGCGGAGACATTTTTATGCCAGGATGAGTGATTTTCAAGATATGCAATATTTTAGCTTTCAACTGCACAACATTGCATGTTTTTGCATCAACCGAGATTGAGTCAAAAAATGAAAATGAAAGTGAATCTCCAAAATATGAGATAGGTTATTGTAGGCCTTCATGACATAATCTTGTAGCACTTGATGGCTCATGGATACCCCATCCAAGCTCTAAGAAAAAAAATCCTAAAGATTGATAATTTTGTTGCCTGGTGCACCTTGAGGGACACTTGGTTCCATAGCAGTCAGCAATGTTCAAACCACTTTGCCTCCATGAAAGGGTCATTCCTATCATTCAATCAACATTCATGATCTTTTTTAGCAGAGACGGTTCGATGCCAGGATGATCGGTTTTCAAGATATGCTATGGGTCAGCTTTCAACTGTGCAACATTGCAAGTTTTTGCATCAACCTAGATTGGGTCAGCAAATGAAAAAAAAGTGAATCTCTAAAATATGAGATATTTTATCATAGGCCTCCATGACATGGTCCTATAGCACCTGACGACTTGTCAATACCTCACATGATCTCCAAGAAACAGATTCTTAAAGACTGGAAATTTTGTTGCCTGGTGCACCTTGAGGGACACTTGGCTCCATAGCGGTCAAAAATGTTTGAGCCACTTTACCTCCATGATAGGGTCATTCCTAGCATTAACCTAACATTTTGGAGCTATTGGTGGAGACAGTTTGATGCCAGGACAAGTGGTTTTTAAGATATGCAATGTGTCAGCTTTCAACTACGCAACATTGCAAGTTTTTGCATCAACCGAGAATGTGTTAGAAAATTAAAACAAAAGAGAATCTCCAAAATCCTAGATAGGTTATCGTAGGCCTCCATGACACAATCTTGTAGCAGCTGATAGCTTGTCGATACCCCATGCGAGATTCGAGAAAGACTCCTAAAGATTAACAATTTTCTTGCCTAGTGGACCTTGAGGGACACTTGGCTCCATAGCATTCAGAAATGTTTGAGCCACTTCGCCTATATGAAAGGGTTGTTCCTAGCATTCAACTAAAATTTAGAAGCTATTGGTGGAGATGGTTTGATGTCAGGACTAGCGGTTTTCAAGATATGCAATGTGTTAGCTTTCAACTATGCAATATTGCAAGTTTTTGCATCAACCAAGATTGGGTCAGAAAATGAAAATGAAAGTGAATCTTCAAAATCTTAGATAGGTTATTGTAGGCCTCTATGACATGGTCTTATAGCATGTGATGGCTTGTCAATACCCCACGTGAGCTCAAAGAAATAGACTCCCAAATATTGGCAATTTTGTTGACTGGTGCACCTTCAGGGACACTTGGCTCCATAGCAGTTGACAATGTTCGATCCACTTTGCCTCCATGATAGGGTCATTCCTAGAATTCACCCAAAATTCCATGGCTATTGGTGGAGATGGTTTGATGCCAGGGTGAGCGGTTTTCAAGATATGCAATGTGTCAGCTTTCAACTGTGCAACATTGCAAGTTTTTGCATCAACCGAGATTGAGTTGGAAAATGAAAAAGAAAGCGAATATCCAAAATAGGACATGTGTTATCGCAAGACTCTATGAAATGGTCTTGTAGCACCTAACATCTCATTGATACCCCATGTGAGCTCCAAGAAACAAACTCCTAAAGATTGGAAATTTTGTTGACTGGTGCACCTTCAGGGACACTTGGCTCCATAGCGGTCGGCAACGTTCAAGCCACTTTGCCTCCGTGACATGGTCATTCCTAGCATTCATTCAGAATTTTGGAGCTGTTGGCGTAGATGGTTTGATGCCAACACGAGTGATTTTCTTGATATTTAAATGATTTAAATGTGATTTTCAATAGTTTAAATGAGTTTTTTGTAAATACATATATACAAAGAATGTGCTAGCATGAAACATGACAATAAGCTTAACATATATTTCTAGAATTCATTTCATGAACATATTTATTTTAATTAATGATGAAAAATATGTTTACAACTCATCTCATTAGGAGCACTAGGAAGAAAAATCTGAGAAGAGAAAACCTCTGGTATTGCCCTAAAAAATAGAAGAGAAAATTTGTTTTTAAATCTTACAAACTTCCTGTTATACATACGGGGTAATGCATGAGAAATTTACAATCTGCCCAATGTGGATTCAAGGTAATTAATTCCTTTACAAATATACATGTTATATGCACATGCATTCAACTAGATTCGATATTACAACATTTTGGATTCACTTTTAGTCCAATGAACCAGCCGGATCTTCCCTACCCTTTATTGTCTCAAGTATTGCCTTGTGGTCTAACTCCCAAACCTTACAAAGAGTTTTATTGTGTGTTTTTCCTCCATATTTGGTCAAATGGAAATTTGATGCAAGGAAAAGGTTGGAATAATGAAGAATCTTCCTGTGTGTCTCCCAATTCTTGAACAACCACAACCTAGGGTTATTCATACAATACCGTCTAAGCTATGTACTGGTTACAACCACTGCTCCTGTAGGGTATTCTAATCCTTCATCATCTTTAACTGAGTGATCCAATTTATTTTTGGCCTCAACACAATGACACAAATAATAATATGTCCCTTCATCATTGTCTTTAGGTGCAATAACAACAAAAACATGGTCTATAATGATAGAAGCATAACAAAGAGAGATTAATTTAATAAATACTTACGATAAAGTACTAAATTTGAGACTATTTGTGAGTTGATAGTTTAACTGGCTACACTAGATCAGACAAATGGTCAAAGTCAATGGATGATTCCATTTTTGTTAGTTGCAATTTTGTTGGGGGGTGATAGGATTCAAGTGGGCTCAAAATTTGTGTAGACCATTCATCGACCCATTCCTTTGAATCACACCCATCCCAATCTTCATCTGCGCATGATGAACAAAAGCATTCCATATGTCATGTGTGCATGATACATGAACTTGCATTAGAGCTTCTAAAAGAGTGTAGCTCACATGATCCTATTAATGTACAACAATCCTCGCATGGTGCAATGTTAGTTTCATCCATCAACCAAAAAAATCTATGAACTGTAGACTCACCTTCATTACATGGACCCATTGTAGCATTACACCACTGGATGATACATCTCGCATCTGACAATGTTTCTTGTTTTTTGTACTTTAATTCTTCACGTGCTAAGGCCCTTTTTATACATGCACCTGCACCATGGTGCTCTCCCTTTCCATGACCGGCCTCTGTAAAATTCTACATAGATTGAATACCAGTGTTCGTATACATCCTGCTCAACCAATAAAACATTTGAGAATTCTTGAATTGTGATGCACAATTGTTTGGAAAAATGATGTGTCAACGATATGATATGCTCCTATTACTCAAATCACCATAAATTATCTATGAAAGCAACCGTGTACAAACTTCGTAGAATGTTAACGATCATCGCTTATGTAAAAATTATACTCCCTCAATATCTTCATGTTCTCCTCTATACTATTAGGTGAATGCATAAATGCTATATGAATAAATATAGAAACTTGTTGAGAGCTATAATACTTTTCTTGCACCTCATTTTGTGGTTGCAGAGTGTAGTTCTCTGCGAAGTCGACAACTAAAACAATGGTATCAAGTGGGAATGTGTCCTTGATACACTAGAATCTTTTCAATTACTAAATCACATCTTTTAGCCTCCTTTCTATCTTTTAGAGCATATGCAACTGTCTTATATTTTCCAAAATCCACTTTTTCATTCCCAATTGCATGTGTACTCTCCATATGTTGACAAATTGGCAAATGTTGCAAACCACCACAATCTATGCATGTA
>MU224238.1:323108-335704 GCA_018584345.1 Thuja plicata
TCTATTATAATTAAAAAATATTGCAAGTAGGTATTTTAACAGTCAAGGAGATGTTGATTCAGAGAAAGAAAAAAAATAGTAAAACATATTAAATAAATTTGAAAAACATATGGTGCACTAGAAGAGAAAGTCCTCTTCAAGAATATATATTTCTTTTTTTGATTGGGATATATTTGTTATGAAAAATATGGTGGGAGAAGAAAACTGTCGATTTTAGGTGAGTTGGAATTTGAATTGTTATAAAAGTGAAAATATAGGTCACAAACCAATTTTTATTTCTTCATGCACTAGCTATATATGTCATCTATAACATATTTTGAAATTAGGGGAAAAAAAAATTATTTACATATAATTTTTTGGAGGGAACTAGACCCCTAATTTTCAGTATATTTCTGCAACTGAAAAATCATCTTTAAAAATTAAAAAAACATATCATAACTTATTCAAAAAAAATATTAAAAATATTAATCATAAACTTCATCCATTTTAAAACATTTTATTAGTTTACATCATCTTCAAATTCCAAACATAAATGTCACTTTTATACTATTGAAGTTGAACAACTTTGAGTTTGTTAGCCTTTTCCTTTATAAAAGGGTGACAAATTATTGTGCTTATACCCGCATATCTTTGACAAGTACGCTTGGGAATCTTGTCAGGCATTTGTTGCAAAATGTTAGTATCAATATCAATCAAATATTTTGGCTTTTTGTAAATAATTCTAGGAGGTGTTTTCAACTGTTGAGTGGCCTCAACATTATGAACATCAAAAACATTATGTGTCAATTATGTACCGTCAACCGAAGATGATGTGCCTTCAGATTGAGACGTGAAAGATGGAACCTCACCAATTTGAGGTGTTAATGGCGTGCCTTCAACATCACATGATGTTGTGCCTACACCTTTAGATGTAGATAATGTGTGCCTTCAACATGATACAATAGTGTTCCTTCAAGATGATACAAGGGTGTGTCTCCAACATTGGATGGTGGTGTCTCTTCAACTTGGGAACTCATAGATGATATTCCCACATCTTCATAATTCAATTGTCTTATTTCATGTAAGTTTCTCATTTGTTTCCTTTTTGTTTCCAATTCCAATTCTCTCTTACTTTCTATTAACGTTTCATGTTCCTCATCCAAAGGAAAATCTTCTTCTATGGTATGCAATTTTTTGTGTTCACAAATTTGTCTCATTCTTTCCCTTTTCTTGTCTTTGTCTCTTTCATGTTCTTCTAGTGTTGGAGTCTTTTCTCATTTCCTTGGCATGATGATGATTTCTACATATGAATTCATTACAATTTTCAAATGATTATATCAAACTATTACAAGAAGTGGAACTTTATAATATCAATCTAAATTATAATAACTCAAAATATAATAGAAATGCATGACAAATTATAATATAAATCTTTTACTATATGTCAAATTATTTCTTAAGCAAATCCATATCATAGAAATTATAAACAAAACAAATCTTTATTCATGATTCACATGTAAAAAATAAAAAACTTACTTCAATGGATCAATTTTGGTGAAGAATGATTGACTTTCGTACTGCAATGCTGATTTTTGAACAAAAAAGTGTTGCAAATTGATAGAATATACTTTTTTGTGATCTTCAACACCATGAAAAATGAATATTAGTCGAGAAGACTGTAAAAAACAAATAGCAACAGTTAAAAGTGGGCCTCTTTCATGAGTTTCTTACCTTTATTACTATATTTTGTGTTCTTACATAGGGCGTATGCCTATGTTAGATACACAAAATGATAAAAGGAGTGAGTGAGAGAGAGAGAGAGAGAGAGGTGGGAGAGACCTCTCTCTCTCTCTCATTTTGTGTGTCTAATATATGGTGTACACACTATAGGGCGTACGCCCTTTGAAAAACATTGAAGTTTACCAAGCCTAAGGCTTGGATTTTCCTTGGAGTTCCAACCCAGAGGCTTGGTGGATTCAAATAGGGCTAAGACGTGTTTTCCAGCAAACCTAGAAAAAAATAACATTTTTTCTTGTGTGCTCCCCATTAGGTTTGCACGTGGTTCAATAACGATAAAATCAGGTGGCATGATATTGTAGATCTCTCTGATAGCTATCTAACCATGTAATTTTTTTTTAATTCTCATTATGTTAAGCTTTTCATCTCAAATTTCATTTCTAAGTATGTCTGATTTTTGTCAAAAGACAATGTGTATTCATTTGGGCTTAGATTTTTTCTCGTTCATCGAATTTTGAAAAAATTACATTTTTCAGATACTAGACTCCGTTCTACAAACTTTAAAAAAAAAATAAGTTTTGATTTTCAATTAGTTTTCAATGATTTCTAGGGGGAGCACACATAAATTTCACATTTTCAGGATGTGTCCACTTTGGAAAATGGCAAAAAATCACACTTTCATCAATAAATTAGTAGAAAAATCAGGGATAAACTAGGCAGTGTTAGCTAATTTCTCACCAGAGTGATTAAATTTTTTTTTTTTTTAAAAGTTAACATTTTAGGGGGAGCACACCAGATGCTATGTTATGTTTTTTCACAAAAAATAGGACCACTTTTTGTGCTCCCCCTTTTTGAGGGCCTTAATCTCTACTATTTCTAAAATAAATTAGTATTTTAGAAACTATATTCAGAGGAGAACAACTCTTGTTTTTGTCACATTTTAAAATTCTGAGTGTAACTATCCTCAATTTCTCATTGAAGTTCAGAGTTTGCTGATTTCAGAAAAAATTGGCATCTTATACCCCCTTTTTGGTCCCCCATCTTTGTGCACTTACCCTTTATGTATGCATTTATGTATGCATCTTTGTTATGAATTGTATTTATGTATTTATGTTCATTTTCATATTATATCATTTCCATGTGTTGTATGTATGTATTATTTTCATACTACATCTTTTTCATGTGTTGTATGTATGTTCTTTTCTATCTTATATCTTTGTCATGTGTAATAGACCTAATCTTTTACAAAGTAAATACCTTGAAAATATGTTGTCAAACCAAAGTAATAGGCATAATCTACAATTAAAATTATGGTGTTATATTTTATGCTTTGTGGGCGGCGATTGAATTGTTTTAATTGTATTGCTGTGCAATTTGGCTTAGTATACCTTGGGAACAGTTTGGTCCAACTTGTGCTGGAATGTTCTTGATGCTTCGCAAGAAAAAAAAGGTCTCCCCTAGCATTTACTTGACCAACTAGAGTTGATGGAGCTGACGGTTTGGTCCCATGATGAACAGTTTGAAAGATGCACCATTGAGAAATTTTCAACTGAGCAACAATGCAACTTTTTGCACCAACTGAGATCGGGTTGCCAAATAGAATCTGAAAGGAATATCCTAGAACTGAGATATGCTCTTGTAGACCTTCCCAAGATGGTCCTTGTGCACTACACATATCTCTTATATCTCTCACGAGGTCTGAGATATGGCTCTCCAAAAATCACTGCCCAATTTGGCTTTGTGCACCTTGGGTACGCTTTGGTCTGACTTTCGTCAGAACATTCTTGATGCTTCGCAAGAGAAAAAAATGTCTCCCTAGAATTTACCCAGCCAACTGGAGCTGATGGAGCTGATGGTTTGGTCCCACAATGAACACTTTGAAAGACACACCATTGAGCAACTTTCAACTAAGCAATAATGCAACTTTTTGCACCAACTGAGATCGGGTCTCCAAATAGAATCTGAGTAGAATATCCTAGAACTAAGGTACATGCTTGTAGGCCTTCCCAAGACGGTCCTTGTGCACTTCTCAGATCTCTGATATCTCTCATGAGGCCTGAGATATGGCTCTCCAAAAATTATTGCCCAATTTGGCTTAGTACACCTTGGGAACACTTCGGTCTGACTTGCGTCAGAATGTTCTTGATACTTTGCAAGAGAGACAAGGTCTCCCCTAGTGTTTACCCAGAAAAATAGAGCAGATGGAGCTGAAATTTTGGTCCCACGACGAACGGTTTGAAAGATGCACCATTGAGCAACTTTCAACTGAGAAACAATGCAACTTTTTGCACCAACCGAGATCGGGTCACCAAATGGAATCCAAGTGGAATCTCCCAGAACTGAGCTACATGCTTGTAGGCCTTCCCACGATGGTCCTTTTACACTTGACGGATCTCTGATCTCTCTTACGAGGTCTAAGGTATGGCTCTCCAAAAATTGCTGCACAATTTGGCTTAGTGCAGCCTCGGAACACTTGGGTCTGACTGCGCCAGAATATTCTTGTTGCTTCACAAGCAAAAAAAGGTCTCCCCTAATGTTTACCCAGCTAACTAGAGCTGATGGAGTTGACAGTTTGATCCCACGATGAACAGTGTGAAACAACAATAATGAAAAAGTTGCATAGCAACTTTTAAAAGTTGCTCGACAATATTTGTGCAACTTTTGACAATGTTGCAAAATGTTGCTATTAGGACCTCTACACCTATTGAATGGACTTAGAAGACCCTTAGATCCTATATTAGGATCTTTATTAGACAAAAAATAGCAAACCTACTTATCCTATCATAGGTCATGAGTCTAATGAACCTTAGGTTTATAAAGATACCTTAGATGGATTGACTTTACAATGAGACCAATCTAATCAAAATGAATGGTTGATATCTAGTATCTAACCATGATTACAAATATGTGAAGATGAACCCATGAAGACTCCTATCCATACCTAGTGTTTCTTGGGTGCCCTGCACCAAAGACCCCTATAACTTCCCAGGTGTACCCAAGGAACATTTATGTTTGAATTTACTCAAGGGGCTCAAAATTGCATAAAACATCCCTACATCCATTGTCTAAGAACAAAAACAAAACTCTCATAATCTATATTTCAGTCACAAAAAACTTACAACAACAAACATAAATTCACTTAAGTCATGGAGTGCATACATATAAAGCATGAAAGATACACCTAAATATAATTTAGCACATCAAGCATTAATTCACTTAAATCATAAAATTGCTTATGTCCTGGAGCAAACATGTAGTACATACATTATGAAGCATAGACATGAATTCACTTAAGTCATTCACATAGGTCGTACACATGAATTCAGGTTATGAATCATATACATGAAGTACACACACAAGTATAATAATTTATAGAAACACACATGCATAAACGCAAGCCATGTGAAACAAGAATACACTTAAGGCATAAACATCCAACCAACAAATTCAAGGATCAAATTTGAATTTTCATATATAACAAAATGAACAATAATAGCACACATATCAATACATGGTGTACATGCCAAATCCATAATAGAGTTACAAAAAAGTGACATCAACTATGTCCAGGTCGATATATATAATGTACAAATGTCACACACACACACACACAAACTTTGGTCATTCAATGAACACAACTATATCTATACAATGTCTCGATATATCTATGACTATGGTGGATCATCAAAATTGACCTTCTTCATAACAACACTTAGGTCACTAAGTCTCTGCACAAAAACAATTCAAATCCTAGGCCATATATCTTATCTCAAAATAATATCAAAATTAATAAATATTGGGTTGTAATTTGTTGACAGTTGATACTATTGATTACCTCATCTCTTTTTCTTATGCTTGGGCAGAATGATAAAGGAAATGGGCTCTGTGGTGTGTGAGGGGAACTCCTATAAAAATGGCAAGGTAGAGGAAGGATGGGTAGTGGTGAAGGGTCCTATAATAGTAAAAATAAATAATACAAAATATATGTTATAAACAAGAAATTTTAAAAAATAAAAATGTATGGACTAAAAAGAAAATGCACCACAACATGAGTTGTAACTCCTATGCTAGAGGGAACCAAAACCATTGATGAATCAACTCGGACCTTTTCCTATATGGTAAAATAGAAAAGATGTTATAGTCGAGAAATACTAGATAATGCAAAAATGTATACACTAGATAATACAAATGCATACCAAAGCCTCAGTTGGATCTCCTATGCTTGGGCTGAATGACAAAAAAAATGGGCTATGTTGTGGGTGAGAGGGACTCCTAGAAAAATGGTGAGGTAGAGGAAGGATGAGCACTTCTAAAGGGTCCTATATAAGGAAACACAAATAATATCCCGAAGCATGAGGGTAGATTGGGCGCACCTTGAGAAACTATTATGATTAGACGTATTTCAAAAAATTAGAAGGAAATGATTACGGAAAGTGGAGCCTTTCCCAAGAACACTAAATATAGACATGAGTTAACCCTTGTTAACTTCAAAGTTTCCAGTTTTTGGGTTTACTGTTTCCTCTCTGTGTATCCGCTATTCTAAGAACTGTGTGATCATGGGAGGAGGTCTTAACCGCAAAGAGCCAAAGGACTGTGTTAAATGGAAGAAAATTCTGGAGGTCTGGGATATCCTTGAAAAGGGTGGTCTTACTACTTATATGGAAAGACTGCATGGGGCTAAAGACAGTGCCACTAAATTATTTTTGGACTCATGGAAAAATGGGGAAGTGACCATAGCAGGTATCAAGGTTAAAATCACGGAGGAGTTCATTGCCGAGATTTCTGGGCTCAGTATGAAGGGAATTAAGTTCTTCAGGGATAACAAGGTCTCTCGCAAAGCTATTTGGCGGTTTCCAAAGAGTAAGGAGGAGAAAAAAAGTCTTGTTAAAGAGGCTGGAGGATGCTATGATGTGGATTCATTCAAAGATTTTTGGGCTTCTTTCATGGTGGTGATCATGGAATATGTTACTTTGGATGGTAGGTTCAAAAGAGCCCACTCTTACCACTTTATTCTACTCTATCATTTTTGGCATAAAATTAGGGTCTCTCTGCCTTTTTTTATTTTACAATCTGTTCGTTCTAGCATAGTCCAGTATAGGAAGAAGGATAAGAAACCCATTCTTCACGAAGGGTTGATCCTCTTAATTGTTGAATATATCAAGAAGAAGGCTAAGGATAGCCCTGCCACTACTCCATCCAAATCTGGGTCGGGTAAAAAAAGAATTAGGGATGGAAATGAGAAAAGTAAGAGTTCTATAGGAAAAAAAATTAAAAAGGAGAAGGAAACTACCATGGATACGGATACCTCTGCTGATAGTGTGGAAGGATATGACAATATGGATGATTCTAAAGAGGAAGATAGCTACTCTGCTTCCTTGGTGTCAAACTTTGTTTCAGAGGAGAACGAGAACACGGATGAGGAAATGACGGGTTCTATGGACAGAGAAAAAGATTTCAGGAAAAATAGAGAGGATAAGAAGGAGGATGAGGAAGGTTAGAAGGTGCCTATTCTAGTTGAGTATGATAGTTCTGAAGACCATGATGTTCCGATATCGCCGAAGCTTGAAGTGGTCATGGGTTGTGAGCACGATACTCAAAAGGAAGCTACAAAGGTGGGGAACATCTCCCCTATCAAGGAGCCGACCTCACCTATGAAGGAGACAGATAATGCCCCCAGTAATTCTTGGAACATTCCTTTTTTCAAGATTGTGGATCTTCAAGAAAGAAATGTCCAACTACTTAAGGATGACGTGGATGATAAGATTGACCCTCCTTTTGGTGTTCTTCAAACTGCCAAAGCTGCCTCTATGTACTCCTTTCGGTTAATGAAATGGGTGTTCTAGGATTGATGCTAAGGTGAATACCCTGGAGAATCTTATGGAGTCTGGCTGTAACACCAGGAAGGGTAGCGATGATAGTAATGTCCTGCCGTTACAAGCCAGAGTTGATACCCTGGAGCATACCATGAAAAAACATATGCATGATTACAACAACTTTATGGGTTCAGCCATGGATTTTTTCTTGACCATTAAAGCTGAGTTGGATACTGGGTCACCAGGCAACAAACCAGAGGACACTACCGACAACCTGGATGATGAAGGCCCTGGAAAACGCACCAGATCAGCCTAAAAGAAGAAAATTCAAGACAAAATCCAGGAACTCTCTGAGTTCAATGTAGTGATGAAGAAGATATTTGAAGCTAAGCAGGAATCTGTGGAGGCTTGTAAGGAGCTGGTTTAGTGCTCTGGTTTCTGGGTTTGGTGTTTGGTCTTTTTTGTGGTTTTCTTAGCTACTGGTTTTTTCCTTGTTGTCTGTTGTTGTCTATTTTTCTGCGGTTGGACTTCCAGTCCTGTCTCTTTTTGGGGTACCTTCATGTTTTATCTTTATCTCTATCTTGTAAGGGGTTTCGGGTCCCCATTTAAAACCTATTTTTCCTGCAATCAAAAACAATAAATACTAAAAAACTAAAAAATGGCATGGACTAAAAAGAAAATGCATACATACCATAATCTCATATGGCTCTACTATACTCATAAGAGGATTCACCTCATCCGAGGCAGCTATGACCAATTCCTGTATGAAAATTCATAGCAACTGACATAATAATAGAGGAACATGATTTCTAAAATATTTTGAACAAACAAGAATGCAATTGAAAGTAAATATGAAAAATGTTACCTCCTCCCTCTCTTGAACATCAGTAGTGTCTAGTTCTTTCATTATTTTAGTGAAACCCAATTGATTCTACATGCATACAATAAAGAAATCAAGTGCATTCATCAATTTAGGCTACATTGAAATGTTCATAATACATTTCAACAAATATACTTAAATTGGACTTAATTACCTTTTTTTGTTTCAGTGTCCCTGATGATTTTATCCTCTTTTCTAATGACCTTGAGCTTGGTGGGGGTAGGCTAAAAAAAACAAAATTAACATAAAAGAAATAATATGATATCGCATGGGTTCAATTAAAAATATAAACAAGAGGTGTGAAAAATATGATACCACATAGCTCTATAAGCCAAAGGCAATGGCAGAAAGGGTGACATCATCAATCTAAAAAATCTGAGCCCCTGACAAGCCCTATAAAACACCAAATAAATATAGAAGCATAGTTTACAATCAAGATTATGATTCATAGCTTGAATTCCACAAATGCTTATGCTCCACAACTCTATTATCGCAAGTTTATAAACAAACTTTACGAACCATTATTACAATATAAAAATTTTCTCTTCTTTTACACACGACTATTATTTAAAAAAATTGTAGTTACAGTTAGAGAAGGATGGTCCGGATTGTATTCATGGAGGTCAGAGGTTCGGACCACTTTTGCAATAGGTAATAGGAATGTTGTAGCCTGGCAGTGAGTATGTTTTAGTGTGTTTACCCTTAGCATGTGGGGATTTGGAGTGATTTTAGGTTGAGAGTAGGTGGTATGCGTAGTGATGAAAATATTTGCGGTGATTATGAACCTAGGGTGTAGAGGGGTTCTTTTCTATGGTGAAGATATAGACTAGTATATGGGGACTATCCTAGTATGAAAGTGAAATGCTAGAGAGTAGAGTTTACTGAACTAGAGAGTGAATGTGCTTTGAGCGATAGGATAAGGACCTTGTGATAAGTTGAGGGGTTCTTGGTGTGTCTTAGAAGTTATATGTTGGGAGTCTTCAGAAGGCCATGGAGGTGTATTGAAGGATTGAGGACATTCACAATCATTGAACAATGAGAGATTGTACTCGTGATTTTGAAAAATAAATAGGAATAAAAGAGTGATGGCTAGATGTTTCTAGAAGATGTTCAAGGTTGATTGAAAAGCCAATAAGTGATTGGTTTGGTTATGAGTCTATGTATTAGTTCAACATTGGTTGAATTGAGTCCAAGGATGGTAGGTGGGAGTTCAAATTAGTTTGAGTCATGATGGATAGACAAGGAAGTGAACTTGTTCAAAAGTATGATGTCTAGGTGGTGCAGAGTGCACACAAAAAAAGTGCAGTTTGGCCTTCCCTCCTTTATAATTGGATGATGTCTCCAATTATTATAATCTTTCAATAGGATTTTCTACAACTTCTTCCCTTCACAAGTCTCTATATACCTATTGTACAAGGTGATTCCTTCCAACTAGTTCTACCTCCAATCTTCTTAGTTTTTAGTGTTCCTAGAGACACTCCCCCTTAATCTAGTCCCTACCATAGTTCACTATCTTACACCAATCCAAGCCTTCACTAAGGGATACAATTTTCCTATACACCCATAAGATTCACTTTCCTCAGTAAACTAGACTATACAGTCTTGTAACCATTAAACTCTCAGATGTTACCTTGTTCATCCTCAAGTCTGCAATAGTGTTCCATTCCTCCAATGTTGAAATTTACATGGAACCAAGTTTGATCAGTATGGTTCTTGAGACCCTCCAATGTAACCTTTTCTGACCCCAACCAATCAAACTCTACAAATTCTCCAAACATAAAAAAAGTCTCAGAGTTTACTCCTCTGCCAATCCTTCAACAATGAACTTTTCCTTCAATCTGAACTAGGCATTTGGGACCAATATTGTTTAATATGGTTTTAGTATCCTCTCACACCACATTTACAAACTCCAAAGTGGCAAGCACTAAATCCTACTCTAGCATCCCCAAAACTGTCACAAACTCCCTAGTCTAACTGATCAGATTAGGCAAGGGTTCAATGGAATAGTATAGGGATGGGTACATAAGGTAGATCCATTCATCTTGGGACCTTACTTTGGTATCAATTAGTCAGAAACAATCATGATCTTGGGCCCATAACACCCTTTTAACATTGTTGTGGACTGGTTTCTTCACATGACTGGTTGAATACATTTGGGATATTCAACGTAGGGCATCAACACAGAAGCCTCAAATGAACTTCCCCACTTTCGAGCCTTTTTTTAATCAAATTAAATTGGATTAACTCATTTTTCACCAAGATATGTCTAATTCTACTGGTGAAATCATGATTTAGATCCACATTTCTACTACAGACCAGAATAGTGAGGTTTTCAGACTCACAGAGGAAGAAAACACTCTAACTTATTCAAACTGACACAAAATCAAGTCAAACTAATTGAAATATTTTTTATAACTCACCAAACAACATGAAAGAAACAATTAGACTATAGATTCAATCGATTTGCGTCCGTACACTATGACTGTTTCTCAGAAATAGTAATTTTTTTTCTTTCAAAACTGCTTCCTCGGGTAACCTGACTCAATCAATTGATTGTAAAAGTTTCTCACAACACAAAAAACACTACCTAATTGATCCAACTAATTCAAAGTTATTTGTGGTTGTTGGGAACATAGTTGTTCAACAGTTGAGCAACTTTTGGAAATGTTGCTTTGACAACATTTGCCAAAAATGACAACGTTTGCCAATAGCTAATAACATCAACATTGCAGCATCCCAAAAAGTGGGAAATGATTCTAGATGCCTAAAAAATGACAAAATAAGGCACACATGACCCTTGAAACACTTGTTCAACCAAAAAAACAAACTTTTATATAACACTAGAGATAGTCTAGTGAAGTAAGGACTTATGGTTTATAAATGCACCATTAAGATCCATGTCCACACAAGATGGACTATTACAAAATAGTAGGATGGTTAGAAACATCCCTTATTATATTAAAAAAAAAGTTGAGAAAACTCAAGTCTTAGGTGCCCTGCACCATGCTACCCATGATAGAAAACTCTAGTCCCTCTGAGTTGCAGAGCAGAAAAGATGAAACCACCCTTCTCAGTAGCCTCTTTGGACAACCAAGTGACATCCTCTAGAGGTCCATCTACTCATTGACCCATCACATTTCCATTTCATGTTTGGTTACTAATATAATATAATCCATCCATTTTAAATAAATTATAATGCAAATTACTAAATAAACCATTTCTTGACATGGTTCCATGAACTTTTAAATGACTTAAAATAATATCAAATTCAAAGGTCGAGGTGCCTCTGCACCATATGCACACAAAAAAAGTGTAGGTTGGCCTACCCTCCTTTATAATTGGATTATGTCTCCAATTATTCTAATCCTCCAATAAGATTGTCTGTAACTTCTTCTCTTCACAAGTCTCTGTATACCTACTGTACTAGGTGATTCCTTCCAACTACTTCTACCTCCAATCTTCTTAGCTTTTAGTGTTCCTAGAGACACTCTCCTTTTATCTATTCCCAACCATAGGTTACTATCTTATACAATTACAAGTATTCACAAAGGGTTATAATTTCCCTATACACCCCTAAGGTTTACTTTCCTCAGTCAACCAGACTATACAGTCTTGCAACCATTAAATTCTTAGAAGTTACCTTGTTCCTCTTCAATTTTGTATAGTGTTCCATTTCTCCAATTTGGAAATGGACATGGAACCAAGAGTGATCAATATGGTTCTTGAGATCCTCTAATGTAACCTTTTCTAACCTCAACCAATCAGACTTTACAAATTCTGCAAACATAAAAAAAAAGTCTCAGAGTTTACTCCTCTACCATGCCTACAATAGTGAAGTGTTACTTCAATCTGAACTAGGAATATGGGACCAATATTGTTTAATATGGTTTTAGTATCCTCTCACATCACATTTACAAACTCCAAAGTGACTAGCATTGAATCCTACTCGAGCATCCCCTAAACTGTCACAAACTCCTTGGTCTAACTGACCAAATTAGGCAAGGGTTTAATGGATTAGTATAAGAATGGGTGCATAAGGTTGATGCTGTAACACCCCAAAATTGGCACCTAATAACTTAATCAATTTTGGTGCATTTTCTCATCCTCGAAGTCCTATTGTACTAGGAAAATTCTTTTCCTAATTGACTTTAATCGACTGAGTTTCAAATGCAGAAAACCCAAATTTG
>MU224238.1:335804-356824 GCA_018584345.1 Thuja plicata
TTTCATATTTTAATCATGTTCAATTCATAGAATAGCATCATTTTTCATCATATCTAGTTGCAGATTTCTCATATTTGATGGCTGTTCTTCACACACTGCACTCTAAAAATCCTCCGTATTAGAGAAGATCAGGTTGTTGGCTCTCGTTCTGAGGGTACACTACAGAAATCAATCCTAATTAGGAGGCAACAGGTCGTCTCAATCATTTTGTAGAACAAACAATTCATGTTTGTCTCTGCAAATCAAATGGATTGAATAAGGACTATGTTGGGTTTCTTGTTGAATTGAGAGGTCACATTCGGCATTAAACAGATGCAGTCATTTTAGGACCTTCCTTAGGTATCAATTAGTCATAAAAAATCACGATCTTGGACCCATAACACCCTTTAAACGTTGTCGCAGACTAGTTGAATACATTTGCGATATTCAACCTAGGACATCAACACAAAAGCCTCAAATGAACTTCCCCACTTCCAAGCCTTTGGTTGATCAAATTAAATTATCTTAACTCATGTTTCACCAAGAGATATCAAATTCTATCGGTGAAATCATGAGTTAGAGCTACATTTCTTCTATAGACTAGAAAAGTGAGGTTTTCATACCCATAGAGGAAGAAAATGCTCTAAATTATTTAAACTGACACCAAATCAAGTAAAAACAATTGAAATAGTTTTAGAACTCACCAAAAAACATGAAAACATCAATTAGACTATAGATTCAATTGATATACTTTCATACACTGTGGTTGTTTCTCAAAAATAGTAGTTTTTTCATTCAAAACTGCTTCCTCAGGTAACCTGACTCAATCAATCGCTTGGAAAAGTTTCCTACAACACAAAAAAACACCCTAACCAATCCAACTGATTCAAAATCATTTGTGGCCATTGGGAACATAGTTGCAATAGTTTCAAGCAACTTTTGGAAATGTTGCATTGACAACATTTGCTAAAAATGACAACGTTTATCAATAGCTAATAATATCAACATTACCACATCCCAAGAAGTAGGAAATTGCTCTAGATGCATACCAAATAAAAAAACAAGGCACACATGACCCTTGAAACACTTGTGCAACCAAAAACACAAACTTTCATAAAACACTAAAGCCAGTCTAGTGAACTAAGAACTTATAGTTTGTAAATGTACCATTAAGATCCCTGTCCACACAAGATGAACCATTTCAAACTATTAGGATGGTTAGACACATCCCTTATTACATTTAAAAATAAGCTAAGAAAACTTAAGTCATAAACTCAAGTATTAGGTGCCTTGCACCATGCTTCCCATGACAGAAAACTCAACTCCCATTGAGTTGCAGAGCATAAAAGATGAAACCAACCTTCTCAATAGCCTCTTTGGACAGCCAAGTGGCATCCTCTAGAGGTTTATCCTTCCACTAGACAAGTTATTCAAAATTGGTCTTCCTCCTAGTTTTCTTGGAGATCCTTGAATCCAGAAGACAATCAATCTCCAAGGGAGCATACTTGGGAAGATCCTTCAGCAACTTCTCATGCTAAGAAATTGATTCACCTACAAAAAAAGATCATCTGCAATACCTTTATAAGCATAGAGGTCAATAACATTAAAAATGGGTGATAAATGGATATGAGAAGGTGCGTCAATATGATAAGCATTGGAGACACATTTCTTAAGATTCTGGAAGGGACCAATCTTGTTCACCATCAATTTAGTATACTTCTCCTTAGGCATCCTCTCCTACCTCAAATGGACCATAACTAATTCACCAACCTTGAAGTGTAACTCTCTTCTCCTTTTATCATAATGTTCCTTATACTTAAGGGAAGAATACTTAAGTTTAGACTGAACTTTCTCATGAATTTCTTTCATGACTGTCACAAAATATTCAACAAGAGAATTGTGTTTTTCCACATAATGAACATCCCTTAGTTCCAAGATACATCTTGGGTTCACACCCTAAAAAATCTAGAGAGGATTCTTCCTGGTACTTCTCTTAACTGAATCATTGTAGGAGAATTCAACTTGTGCAATGATGGAGTCCCAACTTGTGCCATGTTCTTGGGTGAGACACCTCAACAAGTTTCCAAGTGAGCTATTATTCACCTCAGTCTATCCATAAGACTGAGGATGATATGCTAATTATAAACAAACATTAGTTCCTAACTTCTTCTACAGGGTCCTCCAACAACAATCTATCTACAACAACAAAAACATTGTCATAACCAACCTTTGTCTTAGGAAGCCCAAGTACAAAATCCATGCTAATGGAATCCCAAGGCTTTGATGTAATAGGAAGTGGAGTATGACCCTTAGATCTCTAACACACCAAACATGTTTCCACAAACCTCCTAACAACAGTCTGTAACCTTGACCAAAACTAGAATCTTCTAACCAACTCCAATGTCTTATCCACCCTAAAATGTCTTGCAAGACTACCACAATGCTTCTCCTTGACAATGTTCTCCCTCATAGAACTTTTAGGAACACAAAGTAACCATCTTGAATCAGAAAATCATAAAATTCAGTGTGATACCTTTCAGACATGTCAACACAAACCTTGTAAATCTCCTTGAAGTTATCATCATCTTCATATAAGTCCTTCATGGCTGAGATCCCTGCACTTTCCAACTGTATATTCTGAATGGTTAAGGTTATCCTACTTAAAGCATCAGAAACCTTATTTGTTACACCCTTTTTGTGCTTTATAGTGAAATTTTATAATTGTAAAAACTCCATCCATTTAACATGCCTATGGTTTAGTTTCTCTTGCCTAGGCCCCATTTGTTTTGCGGAATTGGGAGTGACACTTCCCGTTTTTGTGAATCCGACGTTTGTTTCTCTAAATTGCAATTCTGGATTCGTCAAGCAAAACCGGGTTTAGACACCAAAATGAGTGGCATCATCTTCCCACTAAATAGGTGGAATTAGAAATCATATCCTGGTTTTGTGATAATAAGGTTTTCAGTCAAATTCCAATTCCCCAAGATGCAAAACAGGGATTTCAAAACGTGATTTTGTGATAATAAGGTTTTGAGTCAAATTCCAATTCCCCAAACAAATGGGGCCCTATTGAAAAAGCTAAGAGCTGGATTATCAGTGTATACAATGAATTATTGAGACAACAAATAATGATGCCATTTTCTCAAAGATTGGACCATAGCATACAATTAAAGGTTCATTGTGGAGTACTTTTGTTTGGCTTCATCCATTTTTTCACTGAAGAAATCAACTGGTCTCCCATCTTGACTAAGTACACCCCTATAGTCTTATTACTTGCATCACATTCCACCATAAAAACCTGATGAAAATCAGGGAGTACTAGGACTGGTTGTTTTGCAATCTTATTCTTTAGGAGTTCAAAAGAATCATTAGCTTCTTTGGTCCACACAAAGACACACTTTCTTCCCCCTTTGATTGTATTAAGTATAGGGGCACACACACCACTAAAATCTCTTATAGACTTTCTATAAAAACTGCATAAACCATGGAAATATTTTACCTCTGATGCTGAACTAGGTGGTGACCAATTTAGGATAGCTTCAACCTTTGTTGGATCCATTTTCAAACTGCCCTTGGATATGAAAAATCTCAAAAACACTAACTCTTCCTGCAAGAAGGAACACTTGCCAATTTTAATCTTCAAACCTTCTTCATGAAGCCTTTTAAGGACCAAATCAATATGATGTAGATGCTCTGCCCTGTTATTACTAAAAATTAGGATGTCACCCAAGTAAACAACAACAAATTTATGAAAAAAGGGTTTCAAAACTTCATTCATCAAACACATAAAAGTTCTTTGGGAATTAGATAAGACAAATGGCATGACTACCCACTCAAATAACCCTTCATTAGTCTTGAATGTTGACTTCCATTCATCCCCCTCTCTAATCCTTATTTGGTGATACCCACTTTTGAGATTATTTTTGGAATAAAGTTTAGCCCCACCTAAAAAATCCATAAGGTCCTCCATTCTTAGCATTGGGAACCTATATCTAATGGTAATCTAGTTGATAGCCATGGAGTCAGTACACAATCTCCAAGTATGGTACTTTTTAGGTGCAAGTACTACTGGTACTGAACAAGGGTTGATACTCTTTCTTATGAATGCCTTCTCTAAGAGTCCTTGGATTTGTCTAGCTACCTTTTCATTTTATTTTGGTGTAAGCTTTTAAGCATCCTTTTTAGGTATTGTAGCCCATATTATTAAGTCAATGCAATGACTGATTTCTCTCTTGGGTGGTAAGGACTCATTACCACTATCTCCTAGAATTCCTTTATACTTATCTAACAAATCAGCAACCTCGTTTGGACCAACACTTCTTAGGGCCTCATGACATGGTTTCTCCTTTCTTGGTACACTCTCCTTAGGCTTAACTATAATAGAAAAACATGAAACTTTATCCTCCTTAAGAACTTTTAGGAATTCTTTCTCTCCCACCATCATGACACTATTATTCAATACCTTATCTTTAGGGTCTTGTATCAAATGTGTCATTGTGTAAGTTTCCCCATCCTTGGTTAAGGTTTATACATTGGAATTATCATTAAGTTGGGAATTTATATCATATTTCCATGGTCTCCCTAGAAGGAGATGACAAGCATCCATATCAACAATATCGCACACTACTTTATCCTTGTACTCCCCTATTTGAAAATAAACCCAACGTTGCTCATTAATTATATCTTGTTGTTCTTTACTTAACTAAGAGACCTTATAAGGTGTGGGGTGTGGTGTTCTTTTCAAACCAAGCTTATCTACCATTTCAATTGAAGCCAAATTCTCAATGGAACCAGAATCTACAATTACCTTACATACCTTATTCTTAATCTTACATGTGCTCTTGAAGATGGAATTCCTTTGAGGAGGATCATTGCTAAGTGGCATCAAGAGTGACCTATTGAACATCAAACACTCTCCACTCTCTAGTCCAGCATGCTTGGAAGAATTAGTAGTGTGGTAGGAAGTGATACTTTGACAGTCTTCATCATGAGTTAACTGCACTCTCCTATCTCCATGACTGTTTGTCCCTGCTTTCTCTGGAAACCTAAAGGACTCATGGCCAAATTGATTGCATGAAAACATCTTCTAGTGAAGACAGTGGATCCTCTTCCCCCAAATCTTCCTCTGTTGTTTGACCTTCTTCCTCTAAAAGCACCTCTACTTCTATTTTCATTCTTAGTATTCTGACTACTGGTTTCTCCTTGGTTTCTAGGAAAGGATCCTCTTGGATTGAATATTTCCCTTCTTCTAAAAGTGTTGCCTCTTCCTTTGTTATTTTGTTCACCTTTTCTCCTTTGTTTCTCTTCAATCTTTAGGGCAATATGAAAACATTTATGGATAGAATACATGGTAATCAATGTGAGTTCATCTTGAATGTTATACTTAGGACCATTAATGTACCTTGCAAGTTTTTTCTTCTCACTTTCATATATATTTGCCTTGAGAGTTAAATTATGAAATTCTTGGGTATAGGTACTTACATCTAGGTGTTTTTGCTTGATATTTTTTAGTTTCTTATGAAGCATTACCTCATATTCCTTGGGGAAAAAATTCTTCTTGATTTTAGTCACCATCCTCTTCCATGTGATGATGGGTTTCTTGTCTTCTTCAACTCTCTCATTTTTGAGAAAGTTCCACCAACTCAAAGCTGATCCTTTGAATCTTGATTTGGTTATCTTCAATTTCTGATTGGCAAGTGTGTCTTCACACTCAAAATGAATCTCAAGAGCCTCTATCCAATCCATGCACTCATCAGGATCTAGTAAGGTAGATCCTCGTTGTATTTCTTTCCCACTCTTTCTAGGGATGCAAGAATGTCCCTCTGATATTCAAGTACTAGGTCTTGTTCAGGATGTCTCTCATCCTCTTCTTCTTCTCCTCCTCCTGACTCTTCATTCTCTCCTCTTCTTACTTTTCCTTTCAATTTTTCTAGTTCCCTCTTCATGGTTATGTTTTCCTCTCTAACTGCCCTGCTTTCAGCCATCCCCTCTTTCACAATTTTTGCTAACTCCACATTGGTGATCCTCATAGGGATCTCCTTATCTCCATCATCGCCTTCAGACATGGTGTCCATCTCTTTTCTTCCAAAATAGAGTCTTACTAATATGATACGACTTGGTACAGAGTGCACACAACAAAAGTGTAGGTTGGCCTACCCTCCTTTCTAATTGGATGATGTCTCCAATTATTCTAATCCTCTAATAGGATTGTCTACAACTTCTTCTCTTCACAAGTCTCTGTATACCTACTGTACTAGGTGATTCCTTCCAACTAGTTCTACCTCCAATCTTCTTATACTTTAGTGTACCTAGAGACACTCTCCTTTTATCTATTCCCAACCATAGATTACTATCTTACACCAACCCAAGCCTTCACTAAGGGTTATAATTTTCCTATACACCATATGATTCACTTTCCTCAATCAACTAGACTATACAATCTTGCAACCATTAAACTCTTAGAAGTTACCTTGTTCCTCTTCAAGTTTGCAAAAATGTACCATTCCTCCAATGTGGAAATGGACATGGAACCAAGGTTGATCATTATGGTTCTTCAGACCCTCCAATGTAACCTTTTCTGACCCCAACCAATCAGACTTTACAAATTCTGCAAACATAAAAAAAAGTCTGAGAGTTTACTCCTCTGCTAGGCATGCAACAATGAAATTTTCCTTCAATCTGAACCAGGCATATGGGACCAATATTGTTTAATATGGTTTTATTATCCTCTCACACCAAATTTACAAACTCCAAAGTGACAAACACTAAATCCTACTCCAGCATCCCCAAAATTGTCACAAAATCCCTGGTCTAACTAATCAGATTAGGAAAGGGTTCAAAGGAATAGCATAGGGATGGGTGCATAAGGTTTATGTAGTCATTTTGGGACCTTCCTTAGGTATCAATTAGTCAGAAATAATCATGATCTTGAGCCCATAACACCATTTCAACATTATTGCAAACTGGTTTCTTCATGACTGGTTTAATACTTTCGGGATATTCAACCTACCCTAGGGCATCAACACAAAAGCCTCGAATGAACTTCCCCACTTCTGAGCCTTTGGTTAATCAAATTAAATTATCTTAAATCATGTTTCACCAAGAGATGTCAAATTCTACTGGTGAAATCATGAGTTAGAGCCACATTCTACTACAAACCATAATAGTGAGGTTTTCAGACCCACAAAGAAAGAAAACACTCTAACTTATTCAAAATGACACAAAATAAAATAAAACCAATTGAAACAATTTCATAACTCACCAAAAAATATGAAAAAATCAATTAGACTATAGATTCAATCAATATGCCTCCGTACACTATGACTATTTCTCAAAAATAGTGGTTTTTTTCATTCAAAACTGCTTCCTTGGATAACCTGACTCAATCAATCATTTGGAAAAGTTTCTTACAGTAGAAAAACAGCTCCCTAACTGATCCAACTAATTCAAAGTCAATTTTGGTCATTGGGAACATAGTTACAACAGTTGAGCAACTTTTGGAAATGTTGCATTGACAACATTTGCCAAAAATGACAACGTTTGCCAATAGCTAATAACATCAACATTGAAACATTCCAACAAGTAGGAAATGAATCTAGATGCCTACCAAATGAAAAAAAAAGGCACACATGACCCTTGAAACACTTGTGCAACCAAAAACACAAACTTGCATAAAACACTAGAGACAGTCCAGTGAACTAAGGACTTATGGTTTATAAATGTACCATTAAGATCCCTTTCCACACAAGATGGACCATTACAAACTAGTAGGCTGGTTAGGCACATACCTTATTATATTGAAATACAAGCTAAGAAAACTCAAGTCCTAAACTCAAGTCCTAGGTGCCCTGCACCACTAGGTTACCAAAAGCCAGGGATCTCTGTTGAAGCCTTTGCATTCAACCTAATTCCTTGAGGGAGTACCATCCTTTTATGAATTCATTGATTTCAATTACATTAGAACAAATTATTTGACCATAAAGAAATAGAAAACAAACCTACACTAATTCTTTGACCACACTAAGTTACCACCATACAAATTATTAAGAAATCATATTTTGAAAACAACGTATTATTCTATTTTATGAATATTTATAAAACATTACCTCAGGTGTTTGAGCTACCCATCCATGTCTACTAGAAAAATCACTCCTTGGTGTGCTCATACCAGAAGCTGCACCCTACAATGCATATTATTCATGTATCAATTTAGATTCTTCTATACGTAAAAATTTATTTACTTTTAACAAATTTAGGTAATTAATTAAAATAACATGTCAAAACACAAATTTAAACAAACCCATGTTGGCTCTCTACCAAACACCATGATCATCATATCATCTGTGAGGGCCATATCCTTAGTAGTGGATGCCTGACATCTTCTCTCGCAATGTACACATAAATCAGATGTTGAACTATCCGCACTCGCCTGACTATCTACCCCATCACATATACCATTACAACGGATGCATATATCATGCTTAATGGGCTGGGCTAAACCTAAAAATATATATGATGATAATGAAGATGGCATGGGATGAGATGATCCTAATGGTGCATCTGATGACAATTGAGCTAGCGCAGGATGGGATGATCCTAATGGCACATCTGATGAAGATAAAGGTGGCGCATGCATTGATCCATCCTCTACTCCAACTAACTGAGTGCCATGTTGGATAATGACATCAATCAATGATGTAGGTGCATGGAGAGTCTATATATCCATAGACTCCCTCACCAATACTGGGACCATGACATGAATTAAGGGCTTTCTCACAGTACTCCTCCTCTCTTGTGGTCAAGTAATCCTTTGTGCCTCAGGTCTATCCTACGCAGATCCTCTCCCTCTACCCTGGAACTCATGAAAGTCAAAGTAAATCAGCATCTTGCCGAGGATAAACTCACAATATAGATTCCTCAAAAAATTAAAAGGCACCTCTTTATTATTACAAGGTGGTTGGTTAGATACCATGTACCACCTATATCCCAAAAAGCTTATTTCATCCCTTTTTGAGCACACCAATGCATAGGAAACCATTTTGTATTATCTTCTAGGGAATTGCTAGTATTAGGATCGGTAAAAAGGGAACATATGTCACATTTTTGTATGGATTTTCTTTTCACATACGCATATGTTAAACCATCAGCATAATATGTACGACATCTATCCCTCCATGAACCCCATTTTTTCACCTCTTGAGACACCTCATTTGCACTATTGGACATTTTTTCTAATGTCATGGCGAGGGTAGAGTGATGCTGAAGACCGAAAGCCTTCAACCTATTGACTAATATATTAATTTGTGCACTATTTTGGCTAAGGCATTGTACGAGGTCTTATTTTTTTGCATTTACATGACCTAATGGCACATGTGGAGGGTCTACGGGTGGTGATGGTTGTGTATGAGGAGAATTTTGAGGAGGGTTTACGGGTGGCGATGGTGGTGGATGAGGATAATTTTGAGGAGGGTTTATGGGGGGTGGTCTTTCATTTATTTTTCCTCTTCTTGGGATTTTTGATGAATCTGATATGAAATTAATAAAAGAAAAAAAAATCAATATCATAACCTAATTTGATTACAAATGCAAAAAATAACAACAAAACAACAAAAACAATAAAACATACCTTTTTTACGGGGTTCCATTGCTTGAAAATGTGCAAATTGTTGAAGAAATGTTGTTTTGTTCAAAGCATGATTGGGTTTTGATGTTTTTTGCCCCCCTTCACTCTCCCGCTCCGTGGTTTAGGCGTTAGAAATGGCCTAAGATGTGGGCTTTCCAAAATATAAAATGTTTCTAATAACCCGATGAGATTATTAGAAACGTCTCAGAACCCGATCAGGTTATTAGAAACATCTCAGATCCCAATCGGGTTCTGAGAAACATAGTTTTTTTTAATAATATTGTCTACACTTGGTTACCAAGCCTAGTACAATTTTTAAATTTCAATAACCCGATTAGGTTATATGAATTTTTTTTTTAATAACATGTGTCCACTTTTTTTGACTCACAACTCGGTGCACATACCCAAATATCTCATTGTTACCTTAACTTATGAATGATTTACATGTATGAAAACTTTTATTTCAAAGGAAATCTAAAAGTGTATGGAAATAATATGTTCTTTACTTTAATTAGTTAAATGGAAAGATCACTATGTTAAAAGTTAATTTATAGATGAAGTGTCTAATAGACCCATGTAAACATCTATTCTATGTAATGAACCAAGAATTAGGATGAGAAGACATCTTTTAATTGGAATAGATAATATTAATAGTAGTCAATGTTATCAAACTTTATGGCAACATATTAAGGAAGATTTTTATTATGTCTATTTGGAAGCTTTGAATGAAGGTTCATTCAGTCCAGATATAAATAGAGGACTTGTTAAATTTCTTCCAAAAGGGAAAAATGAAAACCATATTTCTGGTTGGCAACCAATTACATTTCTCAACACATCTTATAAAATTATTGCTAAAGCCACAGCCAATAGACTTAAACCAATAACTAAAATGATAGTTAGACCTGAGCGGATAGGTTTCCATAGCTGAAGATTTATTTTTGATAATTTGATATTGGCCTGGGAAACTAGTGAATGGGGTCTTCAATCAGGTTAGAATGAAATGCTAGTTAAGCTGTATTTTGACAAAGGTTATGATAGAATGTGTTGGAGCTTCATCTTGAAAATGCTGCAATGGCTGGGTTTTGGTCCTAAAATATGTAAGCATGTTTAGATGTTATAATGATACAAATGCCCAATTAAGGATTAACCACATATTGACTAAAGATTTTCCTCTTCAAAGATCTATTAGGCAAGGCCTCACACTCTCTCCTTTTCTTTATTTATTAGTAGTTGATGGTCTTGGTTATCCTTTAGAAAAATAAAACTGAATGGGCTTAATCAAATGAATCTCTATTCCAGACAATTTAGTGGTAATAATTTCACATTTTTTTGATGGCATTTTACTTTTTATTCAAAATTCAGAGACACAAATCAAGAATATTTTGGAGGTCTTAGAATTGTATTGTTCTTCTTCTGGTTCTAAATTAGCTCATCCCAAAATTGTGTTCTTAATGATTAAACCAAATATCATGCCATATTGGATACCTCATGATTGGAGCCAAATTAAACCTGGGAAAATCACATGCTATCTTGGCATTCCTTTCACTTTTGGTGTTTCTCTACATGATATGTGGAATTGGTTTCTCACAAAATTGAAAAACAAAATTTTTAATTGGGGGAACAAATATCTCCCTTTGGCTGGTAAAATTCAGGTGATAAACCAGATTTTTTTAGCCTCTCACGTTTATTATTCTTTTTGATGTATGCCTTCCAAAAATGCTTATAATTACCTTACTAAGATCATTCTTCAACTTCTTTTGGTAAATGGGGATGGTAAAGTGGGGCTAAGGTCTTCTTCAAGTGGCTTCATTGCATACAACCTAAGGGTAGAGGGGGGTTGGTTTTGTTGGACTCCAGATCTCAAGGGTGTTTCCTTTCTGGTAAGTGAATAATAAGAGGTATTTCAAGTAATGAACAGTGGAAAATTTTGATGCAACATAGAATTACTCTTGCTCATATGAATAACAAGTGGCAGAGTGTGAGTTGGCTGGATAAGATTTTACTCACTCAATTTTTTCATCTTAAAGGTTCATTTTCTTTAAATTCTATATGGGAGGCTAGGAAATCAGTATGTTATTGTATTAATTGAAGGAAAAATCCATTGCACCATGGTTTCATCTTCACAAACTCTTCCATTTGGTGGAATAGACTTGTGTAGTATCATGGACAACCTTTAGCTGTTGTATTTCCTAAATAGGCTTACTATCTTTTTAAGAAGGGGGGTGAGACAATTCATCGATATTTGGGACTTTAACTCCCTTGATTGGAATAGCTGGCAGTGCTATAAAATTACATTTAGTATAAACAAAAAGTGTAAAGGGTTCTTGATCTTTGTTATGTCATTGGTTCCTATGGAAATTATGATGAAGATGTGCACTCCTTTACCATGCAATGTGTTTAAAGACTAGTTATGACTAGATAAATATTTTTTTTCTTGTTTTCCTCTAAAAAAATTATCTTCAGATTCTTCCATCAATGAAATTAAACGCGAGAATAACAATATTTGGAACTGTAAATTTAAAGAAAGTAAGTGGCGGAAGCTAAGTGCTCAAATCTGGGAGTCTAAATCAGAAGCAAAAGCTCAAATATTGTCTTGGAAAGTTTTACATCAAAATTTACTTGTAGGGGATAAATTAAGATTTCACCCTTTGGAATCAGCTAAGTGCCCATTCTATCATACCAATGAGAACTTAAAACATGTCTTTTGGGATTTTTTTAGAGATTAAAAAAAATGGAAATTCATATTTACTCATCTTCCTACTATTTGTGATCAAGCCTTAAGATGGAAGAAATCTTTGTTTCGTATTGGTCTTTATAAGACTATAAATGGAGACTCTATGGGACAATGTATTTTTTTGCACATATGGAAAAGTAGATGCCAAGCAATGTTTTCTGCTCATATTTTTCATAAGGAAGTAGATACTTTAATGTTTTACTTGGATATCATATTCCAACTCTATTTTTTATGTTCACAACTAAAGATGAGTTACAAAAATAACAATGGATCGAATGGAAAGATGGAGAAAATTAAATATCATTTTATGCAACTTCATGATGGAGAGATTGTATGTGCCAGACAACTGCATAAGTTTCTCAAATTCTAGATCTAATATGTATCTTCGTTTGAGCATAAGTTATGTCATTTTCAATCTCTTTAGTTGCTATTGTACTTATCAGTTCTTAAGTCTTTGTACGTGTTATTTCTATGTACATAATATGTATGATGCCACCTTGTTTGAGCATTATATTGTTGTTGTAGTGTTTTGGTGTATAGTTTTGGTCTTTGTGTATTCATAATTGTATAATCCAGCTGGTTGGCTTTGATGTTATACTTGAGTCTTATGTTGTAATGATGTTTTCTTTTCCTTCTTTACGATCCTTATTGGACTGTCATAATTTTCATCATAATATTTAGCTTTGATGAATACAAAAAACTACTATCATGTGGCTATTATCGTCCTTGTTGAAGGTGTGGAAAAGCTCACCCAATTCTTTATTTTCCATTTATTTTCCTAGCTATTTATCTAATTCCACTCACTAGTATTAATTTTTTCCATAACCAATCTCTGTACTACTAATACGTTGACAACCATTAATATTTATATAATGCTCACATCACAAATAATAAACTGTATTGCATCAAGGTTTTTTCAATATTGTAGAGATTGTGATTAATTTGATGATATAATTACTCAAACAACAAGTTTTTGATTAAAATATAGATATATAATTAGAAAATTATCAGCTTTTTGAAAATGTTCTGAGCCAAATATTTTATAAATATGTTAATAGTGTTTCCTAAAGCATGTATTCAAAATTTTTATTCTGATGCACATATGCGTGGGTTCATAAATAGATATGTTGTACAAATTGAACAATTGTATAAGTATCTTTACAAATTTATAAAAAAATTAAAAGGTTATCTAAATTGATTTTCAACTAAGAAGATGATATTGAAAGATTTTCTTATGAAAAGAAGAAATAATAAAATATAATAAAATTCTTTTCATGCGCATTTTCTTAGAAATAATATTTAAATACTTATGTTTTTTATTTTTTGAAGTAATGCAAAATCATTACAATTGCTTTTGATTGGTAAAAATTGTTTGGAGATTTTTCAGCTGAAACGTTATTTAAAAATGTTAGGGTTTTTAGTCGAAAAATCAATTTTAAAATGATTTAATAAGAAACTAAAATGGTTTTGAAACTTGGGACAAGTTTAGGGGCAATTGTGGAAAGCCTATCAGCTAATTATATTGACAGTAAACTCTTAACTTGCAACGAGTGTCCCATTCTAGCCTTAGCGATTCAATCAATGTAAGAAGACCCATCTAAGAAACAACTCACTCGGTATGATCGCTTTAAAACTTTCAATTTATTTGAAATCGTTGTAGCCACTATATCCATACTACTAATACGTTGACAACCATTAATATTTATATAATGCTGACATCACAAATAATAAACTGTATTGCATCGAGGTTTTTTTAATATTGTAGAGATTGTGATTAATTTGATGATATAATTACTCAAAAAACATTTTTTTGATTATATATATATATATATATATATATATATATATATATATATATATATATATATATATATAATTAGAAAACTATCAGCTTTTTGAAAATGTTTTGAGCCAAATATTTTATAAATATGTTAATAGTGTTTGTTAAAGCATGTATTCAGAAATTTGGTTCTCATGCACATATGAGTGGGTTCATAAATAGATATGTTGTACAAATTGAACAATTGTATAACTATCTTTACAAATTTATAAAAAAAAAATTAAAAGGTAATCAAAATTGATTTTCAACTAAGAAGATGATATTGAAAGATTTTCTTATGAAAAGAAGAAATAATAAAATAAAATAAAAATTCTTTCATGCGCATTTTCTTAGAAATAATATTTAAATACATATGTTTTTTATTTTTGAAGCAATGCAAAATCATTACAATTGCTTTTGATTGGTAAAAATTGTTTGGAAATTTTTCAACTGAAATGTTATTTAAAAATGTTAGGTTTTTTAGTCCAAAAGTTAATTTTAAAATGATTTAATAAGAAACTAAAATGGTTTTGAAACTTGGGACAAGTTTAGGGGCAATTGTGGAAAGCCTATCAGCTAATTATATTGACAGTAAACTTTTAACTTGCAACGAGCGTCCCATTCTGGCCTTAGCAATTCAATCAATGTAAGAAGACCCATCGAAGAAACAGCTCACTCGGTATGATCGCTTTAAAACTTTCATTTTATTTGAAATCGTTGTAGCCAATATATCCATACAAATTACTATTCGTTGGACTTTCCGAGCAAGAAATGTGAAGTAATATAAAACTAATAAGAACAATAATTAAATCAAACCACGCATTGCAGACGACGAAAAACATATGTTGTCCTAGCTATAAGTAGTATCGTCACTGAATCTGTTTCTCACATAATGTATTGAGTTTGGACACCTGCAGTTCCTTTCCCTTTCGGTAATATCATGCAGATTATACATGGGTTTTACTTGTTGATTTCAATATACTAGAATTGCTTTTCCTTTTTTCATTACTCTTCTCTTCTCTTCAATTTCAATTGACATGTTTCTATGGGTTTTCGATTTCAGCTGATATTTTTCTCTTGGCTTTTTATTTCAGTTGATATATATGTTTCTCCGGGCGTATGGAAAGCCTTGGGAGTCAAAGATAAGGATGCTGGTCTCAAGAGCATCACATGGTCCGACGCCTAGCTTACCCCCTTTCTTCTTTCTCTTAGTCATATAAACTCTATCATTCATTCCATATTTAGCTTACCCCCTTTCTTCTTTCTCTTAGTAGACATCTATAGCATGCGAATTTTGATATCAACATCAATGATTAATGATTAATTTTGATTATCGTGTTCATTTGACATGAACTGAGATGGATAATAAATGTTCAACAAGGTTTTTTTTCTAGATTTAAAGGTGAAAACGTGTTTCTAATTCGATGTTGGGCTTTTCATGGATCTTTAGAATAGCACTGATGTAGTTTGGGGTAACAAATATATCAAAATATTAAAACAAAAGCACATCTTCTCAAACATGAATTGGATGAAGGGTTTTCATCCACTAATTCAGTGATAGAAATCAAGGTGTTTCATCTTCAAATTTCAGGACTAGAGGAGCTTCATCGTTTAAGTTAATTGAGCCGTAGTGTAATGTTGTAATTCAATCGTAAAGAAAATGTATGGCTATTCTGAAGATTGGTGGTTGATTTTATAATTGAAGTATGCCCAATGCATTTACAAGCTCGCTCATTCACAAGAAACAAGCTACAGTTAGAGTGTTGAAGTTTTGTTTGGACGCCGCTGTTTGAAAGAAGTCTATGGAAAGTTTAAAAGCACCCATAGAAATTGTTGCCCACAGTTTAGAGAAGATAAGATCAATACTGAATATCAAAACTGCCTGTAGGCGAAAGTTAAGTGCACACACTATAGAAAGAAGATCGAAGCACTTGTGAATTGCCCGAATCAAAGTTCGTATTTCCAAAATTGAAGGCATAATGTGGGACTGCATTATATGAATCAACTATACAAGATTAAACGTTCTGTTGAGACCACACAAGTCAAGAATATTTGTTATGGTTGAGGTTAAATATGACATTAGAACTATTGAAAGAGTTTTTGTGAACATAGATGAGATCGATAAGAAATAACTCACAAGTTAAGAATATTGATTGTGAGGTCAAATATAGCTTCTTGCAGCCTCGCTTCAAAGTATCCTTGTGTATTTTCTCTAATATTCAAGATTACTAGAATTTTGACTGACAAACTTGAAATATTTTAGAGGACTTTTTTTGGACAAGTATGGAACAAAAATAAGAGAACGACCCATGTAAATTGAGATACAGTTTGTAAACCAAAGAGTTAGGGAGGGTTGGGAATCAGAAAATTAACCCTACTGAATAACAAAGATGGGGTGGAAACTAGCGCTTTACAATTCCGACTGGTGTAAAAACATGCGTGCTAAGTACTTCAATTTTAAAAATTTCTACATGATCGTCTCTGCTCATAGTTATCCAAATGGATCTGAAATCTAGAATAATTTTCTTAAGTGCATAATCCTCATCCAATCTGAACTAAAATGGCAAGTTGGAAATGGGAGGCTAATCCAATTCTAAAAGGATGTCTAAAATGGGAACATTCCTTTGGCTTGTAATCAAAACTTTAGAAGTCTGTATAATTTTAGTAGGATATTTTTTGCTATCTAGATTGCTGACTATTCAATATCCTAGATAAATGAAGGGGGTGAGTCAATTGTAAATTAATTTTTTTTATCAATTTCACAGATCCAGTCAACTGATCAAATCTTTAACCTCTTAATCAAATTAGATATAAGCATGAATAAGAACACACAAGAACCATACACAATGAACACCAAATATTTATGTGGAAAATTCAAGATGGCATACACAATGAATACCAAATATTTATGTGGAAAATTCAAGATGGCATACACAATGAATACCAAATATTTATGTGAAAAATCTAAGATGGAAAAAACAATAAAGAAAGCTAATTCTCATGAATAAAAACAACAATTAAGATGATATTAGTTATGATGATTTTTACAAAATATGGCTAACTGCCAAAATGCTCACTTTAGGGTGGGCTCACTGTCCTGAAAAAGAAGAATGAGAAAGGAAATCGAACACTAAAGTAAAACCGTCGATAGAAAGTCTTGGCTTCCGTGACTAACAACTGTCACATACACACTCTCCTCACAACCCAACTTCACAATTTCGTATAACCTTACACAATATCTGATAGATCTTCTTTTCAATCAAGTTATTTAAATTCAATCACAATCTTCCTCTTATTTATATAGATCCTTAAAATACGAAAACACTAAGTCATCCATCAAAACATAATTTGAAATAAATTCAGATTAAACATTCCACAAGAATACCGACCTCGCAATTGCTCTTTCTACAAGCTGGTACGCCGGTGGTAGCCGGTGCCACAAGTACATTAAAATCACTAATCCACACAATGGACGAACCGCGAGGGCCATGGTGGTCGCTGGTGCCATAAATCACATGGGAGGAGGGTTGGGTGTGATTTCCAACCCCCTTGCAAAAATGATATTGTGGATGCTTCTCCAGACGTATGGAAAACCTTGGGATATCATGACTATCACATAACTAAGGATAAGGATGCTGGTCTCATGACTATCACATAGTCCGACGCCTAGCTTAGCTTCCTCCCTTTGCTTCTTTCTCTTCGTCAGACAGACTCTCTTAGCAATTACATATTTAGTCCTCTATCATAATACGTTGGTTTCCTCTGTTCGGTATACATTCCATAGTAATTGTACCTGTGGAACTAGAATACATCTATATCATTGAATTTTGATATCCACTTAAAGGATTAATGAATGCTCATCGAGGATTATCATGTTCCTTTCATATCAATCAAGATGGATAATAAATGTTCAACAAAGTTTGTTTCTAGTTTTAAAGGTCAAAAAGTGTTTCTTATTCTATGTTGTGTTTTCATGGATCTTTTATAAGGGCGTTGTAGCGACCCTTGGGAGCAAGTCGCTCAGCACTGGCGATCTCACGGTGAGAACCCAGACTACGCCTAAATGCAATGCGGAAGCTAAGTAGTTCTCCCAAGCACAAATGACTTAAATAACGCTGCACGGCGAAAAGTGATGCAGGCCTTCAAAACACAAGGCACTGCAAGTCCATCCGAAAGAACACAGAACACAAGAATTCAGTGGGGCTGAACCCCAAATGTATACTTTTGTACAAATCAGAACCAGTAGTGTCTAAAAACACTGCACTGTTCTGCACTTTACAAATACAATCGAGCTCCCAGCTCGGTTACAAGAAGACCCAATGAAATGCGAGTTGCATTCGCCAAGACAAAACTTGCAATGCACAGCTCCTCACTGCAATGCTCTTCTCCCCAGTTCGGATGCCTCTAGTCCGCACAGATCGCCTCAAATCGCCTAACTCGATCTTGATCAACTGCTGCTCCTGGTCTGCTCCTATCTGCGAAAACGCAGACCCCAAGTGCGAATGTCACTGCTCCAAATGACTCCGATCCGCCCCGATCTGATGATGTCCAAATGCCTCAAGCGCTTCACCTTATAAAGGCATCCCTGCATCGTTGAATGCACAAGTCGGCGCCCCATCGGGATATGCATCAGCGGCCCAGATTAATTTGCTCCGGTTGTATCCATTGATCCGTGGCAAATGCATCGAGCGCATCACCATGACTTGCGCTAAGCCTCCATTTACATAAGGTCCGATCCGCAAATCATGAAAAGAGACATTACATAACCACTCAGGGAAGTCGACACATTGATGCCTCAAACTTACAAGTGCCAACGTGATCCATCCAAGGCACATTCTGCTATGCAATCCAGTCGGCTCCGTTTCATTAACCGATGCAACACTAAATCGGCCTGCTCAAGTAAGCAAGTCGGCACTTCGATTCATTTACCCAACGTCGGCGCTCAACCCCAACATTGTTAAACTGACATATCAAGTCGCACTCCTTACTCTGAACTTCCGTCAAAACCCATCGCAGAAGTACTGCGACCTCCAGGCCCACAACATCCTCCCCCACTTAAACAAGAATGTCACCCTCGACATTAGCACATCCGGCCTCAATGTGCTGGGGGTTGTGATCTATGCTGATCACTCCAAAAAGAATGGCCCTTCATCCGTCGAAGCGCCCAAATCCAACACTGACTGTTGCTCACACAGATCTTCTTTCAAGCCCGCAGTCACAGTGTTAAGGACTCGCCCCTTGCTGCACTGATGGAATGTCGAAACCATGCAAGATCGTCCCTCCATCATGATCAGAATGCAGTTCAAGTGCGGCGTGATCAACACTTCAGCCTGCTTCAAGAAATCTGCCCCAAGAATCAGCTCATACTACTCCAGATCGATTGCAACCAGATCCATGTTTCCAACCCATGATCCAATCCGCATAACTGCCCCTTTGATCTCTCCAACAACTGATTTCGCTGGCCCGTTCACTCCCTTGAAATTGACATTACTCTTCTCAATCTTCAAGCCGAGTTGCCTAGCCCTATCAGTAGAGATATAAGTGCAAGTCGCCCTTGAATCGATCAATGCATTGACCGAATTCTGTCTAAAGTGCACCTTCACAAAATCCAACTCATGAAGATCACTTCCGCTCTATGATGTCCTCGAGCAAGCTAACTGATGCATCGTGTTAAGGAGTTGCATGGCCCGAATCTCGGCCACTTTCGGTTCATCCTTCAACACTGTATTCAACTTCCCTCTGTTGGGACATTCCCTTGCGAAATGGCCGGGCTGGAAATAGATGAAACAATTCCTTCTTTTCTTGTCCTTCCCAGCTTGATCCAATTCGACTTCATCCGCCCAAGACTTCTTCCCTTTGTCTTCATTTCGCTGAGATCCGTTCTTCTGATCATCCTTCGGACGGCTCTGCTTGCTTCCTTCATTTTGAGTTGATTTGGCAGCTCTGTCCCTGGAGTGATCCAGCAAGCCATCTGCAATGTGGATCGCTTCACCCAATGTCTAGACATTCTTCCGTCTTATCTCCTCTTTCGCCCAGGTCTGCAAGTTCTCAGTAAAAAGAAACAACTTTTCGAAGTCGCTGATCTTCGTGCATTCGAGGTCCAAGACACAAAATGCACTGATATACTCCCTCAAGGTTCCAGTGTGTTTCAACTTTCCAAGGCACTGTCGAACAAGCCACTTCGAGTTGCCAGGTTTGAATTGTGCATAAAGAGCTACCTTCAGCTCTTCCCAATTCTGAATCAGCCACAACTTTCTAGCGCGCTCATCAACTACATGCGTCCTCCACCAAAGTTTGGCGCTTCCTTTGAAACATGCTATGATCTTCTTCACTTTCCACTCATCCGAAAGCTCCTGCACAGTGAATAGCCATTCCTCAACATCCCAGATGAAGTTCTCCAGAATGGTGTCATCTCTCTCGCCTTCGTAGGATCCGATCTGCACTGAATCCCTTCGCTCCAACATTCCACTTTGCAACACGGCCTGACAAAGAGCCTGCCCTTCTGGTGCAGGAGCACCTTAAACATTCAAGCAAGAGATGAAGATCACAGAGCCTTTCATGAACCACAAGGAAGATCAGAAGAATGGCATGCAGCATCAAATCAATTGGCGGATCTTAGCACCTATAATGCTATTGTAAAAATGCAATGTCCTCAAAGGACTAAACATGTTATGTTTATAATATCCTTAAAAGGATTCAAAGGGACTAAGATTTTAATTTTGTAACAGACTCATAAAGTCTCAAGAAATATCGAAGGAGTCTAAGATCGGTTTTGGATTAGTTAGTGGTCTTTTTGTTTTCTAATTGTAAGTTGGAAGTTTGAATTTCCAAACTCCAACAGTTAGCATTTAGAGGGAAGTTAGTAT
>MU224238.1:358172-386600 GCA_018584345.1 Thuja plicata
TCATTCCTTAGAAGTATGGTATAGGGCTTTGGCAAGTTGAACCTTTGAAGCATTTGAGTTGGTTGATAGACTACAGTGCCTAAACTTCTCAAATTTCTAATTTTTTTTATACATTTGTAGTCCACCTGCCTTACAACTGCATCACCTTCCTTCATGAGATGAATCTCCTCTCGAAGCAGTTGTACCTCTTTCATCAATCGATCTTCAAAGTCGAAATTCTCCAAGGCATCTAACCTTTCTTCATGCGCTTGTAGCCAATCCTTATGTTTCAAGGTTCCTCCTCTGCTATGAGCCGCCTCGTGGGGTTGTGTCTGTTCTTCATACTGACTGTCCGCATCCGCCATCATGCCAACTTATTTCAAGTCCCTCTCGATCAACTCAATCAACTTGATCTTCTATGTTCTACCAACTGTAGCAACACCTCGACGCTAAACTGAGTTCTTGATCCCAACTTATGCAATAAGTTGTGAATCAATCCGAAGTAGATCTCTTCTCTGATACCAACTATAGCGACCCTTGGGAGCAAGTCGCTCGGCACTGGCGATCTCGCGGTGAGAACCCAGACTACACCTAAACGCAATGCAGAAGCTAAGTAGTTCTCCCAAGCACAAATGACTTAAATAACGCTGCACGGCGAAAAGTGATGCGGGCCTTCAAAACACAAGGCACTGCAAGTCCATCCGAAAGAACACAGAACACAAGAATTCGGTGGGGCTGAACCCCAAATGTATACTTTTGTACAAATCAGAACCAGTAGTGTCTAAAAACACTGCACTGTTCTGCACTTTACAATTACAATCGAGCTCCCAGCTCGGTTACAAGAAGACCCAATGAAATGCGAGTTGCATTCACCAAGACAAAAATTGCAATGCACAGCTCCTCACTGCAATGCTCTTCTCCCCAGTTCGGATGCCTCCAGTCCGCACAGATCGCCTCAAATCGCCTAACTCAATCTTGATCGACTGCTGCTCCTGTTCTGCTCCTATCTACGAAAACACAGACCCTAAGTGCGAATGTCACTGCTCCGAATGACTCCGATCCGCCCCGATCCGATGATGTCCAAATGCCTCAAGCGCTTCGCCTTATAAAGGCATCCCCGCATCGTTGAATGCACAAGTCGGTGCCCCATCGGGATATGCATCAGCGGCCCAGATTAATCTGCTCCAGCCCTATCCATTGATCCGTGGCAAATGCATCGAGCGCATCACCATGACTTGCGCTAAGCCTCCATTTACATAAGGTCCAATCCGCAAATCACGGAAAGAGATGTTACATAACCGCTCAGGGAAGTCGGCGCGTTGATGCCTCGAACTTACAAGTGCCAACGCGATCCATCCAAGGCACATTCCGCTATGCAATCCAGTCGGCTCCGTTTCATTAACTGATGCAACACTAAATCGGCCTGCTCAAGTAAGCAAGTCAGCACTTTGATTCGTTTACCCAACATCGGCGCTCAACCCCAACATTGTTAAACTGAAATATCAAGTCGCACTCCTTACTCTGAACTTCCGTCAAAACCCATCGCAGAAGTACTGCGACCTCCAGGCCCACAACAGGCGCTGATGAAATTTGGGTGACAAATATATCAAATTTAAACAATAGCATATCTTCATCCACTAATTCAGTTTTTTCATCAATAAAGGACCTTCATTTTTAAGTTAATTGAACCCTAGTCGAATGTTGTAATGAGTAGAAATCAGAAAATAGAATGGTTGAAACAAGAGATCTGCAGAAGAAAATAGAATATAGAATAGTGATTCGTATAAGTGGAAGGTTGCCGACATAGAAGGATTGAAGCTGATGAGCACATATAAAAAAGGAGAGATCTAAAATCGGATCAAATTGAAGCTAGTCGCCATCTGTTAGAAAAAGTAAAGTCAATCATAAAGAACAGGTATGGCAATAATCTGAGATTGCAATATATGAATCAACTAAAGAAGATTAAACTTTCCGTTGAGGCCACCCATAAGTCAAGAATATTGATTATCAAATACAACATTAGAACGATTGAAAGAGTTTTTGTGAAAATAGATGGGATTGATAAGAGATAATCCACACGTCGAGAATATTTAAGAGTTTTTGTGAAAATAGATGGGATTGATAAGAGATAATCCACACGTCAAGAATATTGATTATAGTTGAGGTCAAATATAATAATAGAATTATTAAAGGAGTTTTTGTGAAGATGGAGGTGATTGATAAGAAGTGAAAATTTTATAAATTATGGGAGGCGAATGTGTTTGAAGAGAAACCTGATAATAAAAATCTGAATAGATGCAAGTAAAATTCATAAGAATTATTTGATAACTTGGAAAAAAAAGGTATCGACTTTTTTCTAAAACATTTATAACATTTGATGAAGTATGTATTGTTTGTTAAAATCAAAGAGATACAAACTCAGTAGTAGATCATTTTAAATCATAGAAAAATGAAGGCTCGTGAAGTTATAAAAAGGAAAATGATTTAAATCATTGCAAGAGAATCATTTTCAAATATATTAATAAGGTAAATTCAAATCATTCATTTTAATGGAAAGAACAGTAAAAGGGTAAAGAAAGACAATGATAATTTAATGCATGTAAAAGATATATTGAAAATGAATTGTACAAATTTAAAAAGGAAAATAAAGAATTAAAAAGAGGAAAATAGGTCACAAAATGAAGAAATATTATATTTAAGAGAAGAAATTATTTTTTTAATCAATTACTTGAAGCATATGCAAAGTGAAATTAGTGTCTAAAGTTAAGCTAACACTACAAAATGTTTTATGCGATACAAATGATTTATTTTATTAAAGTGATGGATCATCTATTTAGTTAGCAACTTAGAAAAAATGTTTTTTTTTTTTTTTATGAGATATTGATCTAACACAAAATTTGGAAGGAACAATTGGGACACCTATACTAGGTTCTCAACATTTTGAAGAAGAAAATATTCTATCAAAGTTATCTAAATGTGGGTTTTCATTATCTGAGAATTTATACATGGTTTGAATTATATATATATATTTTTAGGGTGTTTAGGTAGATCAATAGTATATTTAAGTAATCCTTGACTGGTCACAACCTACCAATCTAACTCAATTTCATTTGGATTTCTATCATGATTATATTGTTATTATAGGATATTTGTGAAAGGTTTCTCTTAATTGGATACACCCTTGACTAATTATACAAGGAAGGGAGCACTTAGATGGTTTGAAGATGGTCAAAAGATTTTTGACAAGTTAAATAAGGTAATGATTTCATTCCCTATACTAGCCGTTTGTGATTTTTCATTACCCTTTGTTGTTGAATGTGATGCTTATGGAGAAGGCGTTGGAGCTATCATAATCTAAAGAGATCATCCAATATATTTTGAGAGTAAGAAATTAAACTATTTAGAGAATGGATACTTCATTTATGATACAGAGGTTTTTGCTTTCATACATGGGCTAAGGAAGTTTATATATTATTTAGTTTATAAAATAATAATGAAGATGGATCATAATAGTTTAAACTTCTTCTTGGATAAAAACGATATGAATGATTGCCAATATAAATGTAAAATCAAGTTGCAATCTTCTAATTTTTAGAAAGAGTACATGAAGGGCAAGAGCAATGTAGTAATTGATGCACTTTCTAGGATACCTACTCTACAATTTTATTATCAACTCCTTCTATTAATTGTAAGGTTTTTGTTATTGCTGAGCTTTCTGAGAATAAATTTTCCATAGACATCATTAAAACATCATGAATGATGATAGGTATGTTGTTGAGGAGTGAATAATGCTCTTCAAAAATCAAATCTTGTTTGCGCTAAGTCTAGAAGATTTTGAGAGACATTCATGATCTCCAACATAAGGGTATTATAAGACATACATGAATATTTATGAGAGGTTTTCATGGAAAAAATTGAAGGATAATATTCATAAGCATATTATATAATTAATGATTTTCTAATGAAACAAATTTGAACCACTCTTTCCAACATATTTGCTTCAACCACTACTCATTAATGAGTATAAATGAGAGAGCTTATCTAAATATTTCATCAAAAGTATACCCAAGATAAAACTTATAGAATTATTTATGTTGTGTTTGATATATTACAAAGATGCGCACTTTATTTATTGCTATCCTCAAATTACGAAAGGCGCGTCAAGTGGTAGACATATTATTCATGGACATATTTAGAGTTAATGACTCATCCAAGAATAATGTTAATGACATTGATAGTAGTTTTTTTGAGTTCCTTTTGACAATATTAATTTCTCTTAAAATAAATAGAGATCACATTAAGTACTATATGCCATCCCTAGACTAGTTAAAAAACACAGATATAGGATAAATAGATTGAGGGGTACTTGATAATATATGTTTCATATTAGCAAACCACGTGGGTCATATGGTTGCATCTAGGTGAATAATAATATAATACATCACAACATTTGTCCATTGAGATGATGCCTAACTACTCTTTATTGTTATGATGTGCTATATTTTACGAATCTCTTGCTTTGAAATTTCAGGGTACCAAAAGTAGGTGATTTGATGACTCACAATCAAGACAAATTGAGGGCACTAAAGGATAATTTGCAGAAAGAACAAATAAATTAAATATTTTATGCAAATAAATAAAAAGAAAACATGGGGTCTTTTGAGGTAGGAAAATTATTTTTTCTTAAGATTAGAGCCAATGACTAGACTTCCATCCAAAAGTGACCTGAAAATATGAAACCATGATATTATGGGCCTTGCAAAATTATGAAGTGGATTGATGATGTGTCCTACATGTTCAATATGACATTTAACTATAAGATTCATGATATTTTTATGTGTCATAATTGAAGAAATTCCTTAATTGACCTAACTCCTTAATGAAGGAAAATTGATTTAAATCCTAGATGAAGTGATGGAAACCTATAGTTTCTAGTTAAGTTAAAAAAAACCTAGTATCTATAGAAGGGCTTGATATTCTCAAGCATCTTATTTTTTATTTCTTGAGGACTAATAATCTTGGGGAAGGAAGAAAATTCATGTCCCTTTTTGAAAAAAATATGGACAAGGTAATATTCACCTAGGATGACATGAAGTTTAGGGATCAAGGATAACGCTCAATGTATACTTGTATATTGTCAAGGGTTGAACATTGGAGCTACTTTTTAACATGTAACAAAAGCTATTTTAGGTCTAGGATTTGAGGTACCTCCTGACACATGACATGGAGTAATTAAAAGACAATGATTGAAATTATAATTAAATGAAAATAAAGTCAAAGGGGAGGGTAACATTCAAAACTCCGGTGAGAAAATATTTAAAGCTATGTAATGCCTATTGTAATGTAATGTGTAAGATTCAAATTTAGGCCTTGGCTATATTTTATACTTATGTTGACCTATTTGGTCTTGTGTATGGAGAACATATAAAACTAGTAAAGTATTTCAATTATGATCCATTCATGTTATGTAATTCTATTTTCCAAACATTCTATGTTCAATTTTGTTTGTGGATGAGAATCCATGATACTACAATGATTGTAAAAAAACCCATTGGATTCTAAGATTAGAGGATGAAAACCTTTAAGTTCCTAGATAAAATCCTTAATTTAAGATTATATTGCAACATCAAGCAGTTGTAGAAGAGTTTGGTGAGTTGGTGTGAAAATTGTTAATTTTTCCGTGTTGTTATGTGATGAATATCATAACATTCTCTTGTAGAGAGAAAATTATAATCAAAATAGTTAGTAATAGAATTGTAATCATTTTTGAAAGTTTATATGTTTATTATATGTAATTGATTTTTCTATTTGATATAGTTAATAAAGAGTAGTTCATATTATTCACTAAATGTTGTAATAGAAAATTTCTATTTGTTAAAATTGTTGGAATGAAAAATTATAGAACTCCACAAAAAAAGAATACAAAACTGCTCATCCCTAGAGAAGTTATAATAAAAAGTTGTGATTAATTAAGTTTTCTCACAATAGTAAGAATGTACAATAAAGGGAACTAAATAATCTTTATTATGATTGTGAGTATGTGCTAGATAATGGTGGCAAAACTAGGCCCTTAAGTAGCAATGAAAATTCAGAAAAATAAAGTTACACATTTTGATAGATTAATAGATTTTCAGTTCAATGTGTCATTTTCTTTCTTGAAGTCATGGGTTTTGTTGAGTATAAAAAATGCTTTTGATACATAATTATTCTTTTCCTACAGGTAAAGCATGAAAAGAAGGTATAAGATATGAGAAGAGGAGTGTTACTTATGTAGGAGACAATGTGGAATATGATGTTGCCAGAAGTGGAGATGGATTGATTGTAATATGCTCTACAAGAGGAGGATTGGTATATTTATAGTCTTAATGCAAATGGGTCCTTATAATTCCCACTAATATCAAAGAAAAACTGATAACAATTATTCTCACCATGGGGTAGTGTTTCCCATCCTAGGATGTATCTTACTTTTTACTTGATAAGTCTTTTGAAAGAATGGAAAATACACTAATTTTGAAATTCCTAGGTTCTAGTCCAAAAATAGATGTCTATAACAGGTAACCTTAGGGGAATACAAACTAAATTTTTTGGATGAAATCTAAAACTTTAAAAAAGGATTTTTCATTTTTTTCTTACCTTAATCATGAGGAATTTTTGAGAATCCTAGTAGCTGGTCATTGTCTTTTAGGTTAATTAGGGTTTTTCCTAAGAAAATTAATGGACAATGTTGATGTGCTTCATGCTAGGGTTAGGATTCTTGCCCTTATTTTTAGTATAACTCATAATAGATATTGAAACTAACTTTTGAACGACTTACAATGTTTGACATGATGTTACCAATTCTAAGAATATTAATATATACTTGATATTCTATATGTATGATAGTGTTAATAAGGATCTTTTTTTATTGATCAAGTTATTGTCCAGTTATACCCATTTATTTATACTTATTATTAACAAGATCTATGATTTTATTAATCATAACTATAAGGAATAGAATCACATACCCCAACATGTTTTTAAAAGTTAGGCTAGTCGTAAATTAGATACATATTCCATGCATAATATAGGTGAAAGAAATACAAAAATTATAAAAGTTTGGATTGAGACTTAAATTGGTAAGGTAATGCATCACCTTATTCCTAATTGGTAAGATACTATACAATTTGTCATGTAGTCAATTATGTAGATTTAAAAAAATGGGAAATTGGAAACCTATTAATAGAAACATTGAAATTGGAAACCCAGTAAGAGAAACAGTTAAATTGGAAACCCATTAACAGTTAAATTGGAAAGCCATGAATAGAAACAGTGAAATTTGAAGTCCATTAATAGAAAGAGTGAAATTGGAAATCCATTAATAGTTAAATTGGAAACTCATTAACAGTGAAATTTAAACCATTAAACAATAAAATTGGATATCTCAAACAAAATAATAGCAGTTAAATTTAAAGCCTTAAAAATTTATTATTATCTACCAATAAGCCAAATACCAACAATGATGCTTGCAAACACCAAAAATTTGAATTCATAAGACTAATGAAGCTAGAACACAAGAGTATGATTCCCTTATTAACTTATAGGTGTTTATGAACACAGTAAATTGTGTTCACACACACAAATGCTCTAAAATCGATGCAAGAAGCACCAGACACAACAACATTCTACATTAGAGTTAGAGAAAATAAAATAAAATAAATGAAAACATAAGATTGGAAGGCCCTGAAAGGTCTTCAATGGCCTTAGTAAGGATACAATCCTCACTTGTATTACAACGAGCCAAGAGAACAAGCTAAATAACACCTCCCAGTGGCCGCGTGAAGGGTTGCAATGCAATGTTAGAATGCCTCATTTTCATTGCAACATGAATCCATACATACAAAACAAAACAAAAAAATGGAAGTAAATGCAATACAATGCAATAAAATGTGAAATAATGTAATACAATTCACACTAGTGAATTAAAAACAATGCAAAAAAAATCCAAGTATTACCTACAGAAACGATGGTGTAGTTGGTGAAGAAAAGAGGAAGCTCTCATTGGGTGTGGAAGTTGCAGAGTCCCCGATAGAACATGTTCTAGTCACAAAACAAACAAAGACTCCAGAATGGGTGGGATAGAAAGGAATGAGACATGGCTCGATCTATGAGGAGTCGGGCATATTGAATGGAGTTTTGTTCGAATAACACGTCTCCTTAGGTTATTGTAAGGAGAGGTGACGCGTAGTAAATGCCACACCATGTTGTAGTATAAGATTTCGGCAGGAAGTAATGTCGGTAAGGGTGGTGGATTGGATGGCCATGTGGTGGAATACTACGTGGCCACCTTGTCTAGTTCAGATGGTATGGTGGGTAGGTTTGGGGTGTGGGCTCGTGCATGTTTCAGTTGACGCACCAAAAGAGCCTCAGAAACAAAAACACATGGTAAATCGCCTAACCATAGAGATAAATTTTGATTTGAAGTTGCCAACTCATCAATCTAAATGGCTGATTAAAAAAATTAAATCTCAAATCCACATGACAACCCACAAAGAGCCTCCGAAATTAGAATGTGCACATTTTAACTCCTCTCCCCTGTGTAAACTCCCAACCCAATAAATGACTTGACAGAAAACGTGTTAACTCCAATAGATGACTGACAGCAACTCTTAACTTACAGCTCGTCCTATCCTTCACTTCGAGATCCAACCGATGTAAGAAGACCCCTCCCAAAAACAGCCATCTCATGTATAAATTATAATGCCGGTTTCGATATAATCGCTTCAAAACTTTCATCTTATTTGAAATCGTTTTAACCAATATATCCATACAAATTACCATTCATCGGGCTTTCCGAGCAAGAAATGTGCAGCAATATAAAACTAATAAGAACAATAATTAAATAAAATTACGCGTTGAGGACGAAGAAAAACATACGAGTCCTAGCTATAAGTAGTATCATTACTGAATCTGTTTCGCACAGATTATTAAAGCAGATTCACCATTGAATCTGTTTACCGCGAGATATATTAAAAGTTTGGACATCTGCAGTTGCTTTCGCTTTCGTTAATATTATGCTTTCGGTAATATTATGCGGATTATATATTATGCAGATTATACTTGGGTATACTCATTATTTTTCATTATTGTTCTCCTCTCTTCTCTTCGACTTAAGTTCACGTGTATCTATTTGTTTTTTTGCCTTCAATTGTATCTTGACATGCCCTTCAATTATATCTTGACATGCCCAGTTATAGAGATAATTAAACAATTGACTTTGAGGATTAAAATCTTTCACCTCTGGCAACATCGCACAAAACCGTTTTGTAGTATAATTCTTAGTATATCACCTTGTGTGCTTGTCAGTTCCTGTGGCCCCTGTTGTTGTTTGATCAACTTTCAAGAGCAGTTCTGAAGGCCATGTGCTTGTCCTGAGCAGTATAGAAAAGAGTCGAGAACCAATCTTCAGCGATGACACCATTTGTGTTTTCGAATTCGAAATCAATAGTACAGTGGTTTCAAGTTATTTTCAAAGGTCCTGTTGTTTATAAATGAAATTTTTTTAAGCCATGCCCACCATGGACGAACACAACCACGCATCACAAGATTATAAGGCTTTAGAGTTGATTATTTTAATATAAGAGTGTTTGTTTTTTAAGTTATTTTCATGATTTAAACGATTATTCTGCATAAAAGGGGATATTCAAATTACTTTTAAAGTAATTTGAATGTAAGAATGACATGGACAAATGAAGGTGAATAAAGAAGGCTATTTAAATCATTTATATGGTTTCAATAATTCACCAAAAGATTGTGCACCAGCAATGTTTTAATAATAATGTTTTCAATCATTTGTGAGACCCATCCCTGAAAACTAAAAAGAGGAGATTTAAAGGTTTTCTTAAATAAAAAAATTATTTTAAAATGGTTTTAAATGTTATTGCAATTATCACGAATGAAGGGCCCACCTTAATGTTTGATTGGGTAATGTATTTTCATCGGGGATCATAGAAAATGGTTTCCATTGGAGGATCGTAGAAAATGGTTTCCATTTTGAACAAGCATAAGAGTTAAAGTCAGGAGAAATAAAACATTTCCATGTCAGCAATCGAAATGATAGAAATAGTGAATGCTCAGGCACTCGCTGGAAGATTTTAAACTCTTCACTGAGTAACCGAGTTAAAAGTGTAAAGTTAAAGTTGCAGAATAAACTTGAAAGACAGAACATAATTCGAATAACAAATACACAAACAAAAAACACTAGATTTACTATGGTTCATCAATTTGAATACATCCCCTTTCACAAGTCAAATCCTTTATTATTATCAGTAGTTTTTACATTACATCATATGCTGAACAACATATAGATTAAATAGATGTTAAACGAAAGAAACCAAACAGCCAACATGCATGTTCATTGGTCTTCATTATTCCAACAAACTCCCACTTGAAGGCCAACGGTGACTTCTCCTGTGTATTCTCTATCTTCAGGTTGGCAAAATGTTGAAATAAGTTCGACAAAATTTGAACTTCTCTCTCAGAACTACCTTAGTCAAGGCATCAACAGGATTAAGAGTAGTGTCAACTTTTGCACACGTAACTTACCATCTTCAACCACTTGGCGTACATAGTGATGCCGCAAGTCTATATTCTTAGAGCATCGCTGAGAAGTGTGATGTTTAGCCATAAAAATGGCACTAGTACTTTCACAAAATAAGACAAAATCTAATTGCTTTAACCCCAACTCTTAAAAAAATATTTGTAGCCACACTATCTCCCAAGCACCTTCAAAAAGAGCAATGTATTCAGCCTCAGCAGAAGAAAATGCAACTGCATGTTGCAATCTAGAACAACAACTAATAGTTTCTCCAACAAATGTGAAAACATAACCTGTAGTAGACCTTTTCTTATCCAAATCTCCACCTAGATTAGAATCTTTGTAACCTTGTAGTTGTATTTCACCTTTTCCAAAACATAAGAAAAAAATAGAAGTACCTTTAAGGTATCTTAAAACATATTTGTAAGGAGTGTGATTCATAAACTCTTGATCCTCTTGAGTTTTAGGACTCAGATCAGCAGATAATCGACAGTGAGAAGCCAAAGGGATGCTTACCAATTTAGCGTCTAACATCCCAAACCTATCCAAGACTTTCTCAATGTAATATTTTTATGATAACCATATCTTTCTCTTATGCCTATCCCTTGTAATGGTCATACCGAGTATTCTCTTGGCTGCCCCTAAATCTTTCATGGCAAATCTATTGGCTAATTGTGCCTTCAATTCATGAACAATTCTTATGCTAGTGTCGGTTACTAACATATCATCCACATAAAGATGAAGTATGACAAATTTACCATTAGGAAACCACTTATAATACACACAAGGATTATCCTCTGAGCATATAAACTTATGCTCAATCACGAATTGATCAAATTTGAGATACCATTCACAAGGGGCTTGCTTGAGCCCATACAAGCTTCACTTCAATCGACAACATAAGTGTTCTTTCCCATTCTTGAAAAAATCTCCAGGCTGCTGCATATACAATTCTTCATCAATATCTCCATGGAGAAATGTTGTCTTGATGTCCAATTATTCAGGTTCAAGATCCCATACTGCCACTAAACCCAAAACAGCCCGGATTGTGTTTATTTTGACCACCAGAGAGAAAATCTCATTAAAATCAATACCTTGCTGCTATGCATAACCTTTGATAGCTAGTCGGGCATGAAATTGATGTCAACCTTTGTCTTCTTACTTCAATTTGTAAACCCACTTGTTTCTTAATGCCCTTTTTTTAAGCAGAAGAGGAACCAAATCTCATGTTTGATTTTTCAGTAGAGATTCCATCTCTTCTCTCATTGCAGCCTGCCAGTGTTTTACAATTTACATCCTTGATCGCCGCTTTAAAATTTGCTAGTTCTAGATGAACAAAGATCAAAACTAGAGGCTCTGCCTCTTTTGCAAATAATAATTCCTAATCTGAAAATTTTGAGGGAATTTTTTTTTGCCTAGTAGATCTTCTTGATTCAGTAATTGAATTAAGTGTCTAGTTATTTTGTTTTGAAACAATTTATTGTTCGCAATCTCTCATAGTACTTGTGTCACGACCAAGTAGTTGTGAAATAGAGAAATCTTTATTTCTTCCCTCTGGCTGATTACAGACTATTTGAATTTGTGTGTGACCAGATACATTAATCCTAATGTCGTACAAACATGAGAATTCCTTTGTTTGTAGTGGCATGGGCTAGGAATTATCTCCATGGTGATTGGCCTATCCCAAAGCCGAGTCAACGGCTTCAATTTCCCTTTGCCAAGAATAGTGCGTAGCGTGTTGAACTTCATCAAACATGGTGCGTGACTGCTCCAAGCCAGGCTGTGGGCTGAGAATCATGCGTGGACTCACCTCTACTCCTATTTGGTGTCCACCTAGAGGAGAAGGTAGGTCCACGACCCTAAAATTTGTAGAGTTTGAATGGTCGCGTGTGAGGGGAACCTACACATTTCCTCTATCCAAACTAGAGGATGCCTGCCCACCATTTAGACTATGGGACATGCTCTATTCTGAGTGTATATTACCTAACCAAAAAGTATAATTTGTAGATTGAATGTCATGGGAATCTTCAATTATCTATATGGGAAGAGATGTATCATTGCTTTTCTCTCTATTATCATCGGTTTCAGTCATGAATTGGGGAAAAATGAGATGTGTGGAAAATTTTGCATAGAGGGTGCTGAAATGGAGTGATACATCTATCCTGAGCCACCAAGATTTCTTTGTTCATATATTGGTTGAGAATTGGTATTGTTTTCAAAAATTGAAAATGGGACATACTCCTCTACTAGTTTTTCATTTTGAGTTTGTAAGGGTGGAAACATCTTCTCATTGAAGACTATATCTTTTCTTCGTGTAATCTTCTTGGCCACCAGATCCCATATTCAAAATCCATATTGATATTCTCTATAACCCACAAAGATTCCTTTCTGAGATTTGGAATCCAGCTTTGTCCTCTTTTCTTTTGGGACATGTGAAGATAGACTTCACATCCAAATACATGGATATGAGCATATTGATCAGAGAGGTATTTTGTGGACTAAAAATAGATCTGAAAATCTACAAGTTAAAGTTGTATTATTGAACACATCATTTACTATTTCAGTTTAACCATTGATTCAAAAAATCTCTTAAATGAGTGGGATTTAACCATCCTTATTGTATTGAGATACTTAAGAGCATCAAAAGGTTTTCTTCTTGATATCATAGTGATTGCTAGGTCAAAATACAAACTGTTAGTTTTGAATTCTCTAACAAAGTCACACTTAACAGTGTGTTTGTAACCTTTAACAAGGTTGGCTATTCACCAAGCTCACTTCAGAAGAGTGAAAATTTTGGGTTATCGGTCCCATGAGGTTTTTCCCTTAACATGGTTTCCACATTAAAATCCTCATGTCAAATGTTTATATGGTTCATTTCTTTGATGTTTTTCTTTACACATTACTAAAACTGGATTGGTCGGTAAACACTAAGTTTAATTGCTGCTGCTCAGTAAATTCTAAGAAAAGATAAATAGTATACTCACCGAGCAATTTATATTTGCTAAGAATATTTGAAGGCATACATCTTGTAGGACTGAAAGATAACTGAAGGTATTATATTTAAGATATAATTTTTGGTTGGATCTTTTGGATTAATTTTTGAGGCCACTGATTCCCCCCCCCCCCGTCCCCTCCCCCCTATTCTAACAATTGGTATAAGAGATTTGGTACTTGAAGAAAAGTTTAAATTGACTTAAGCCAAAGATCACAAGATGAGTAAAAGGGATGTGCCTAAGTTGAACAAAGATGACTTTGCATCATGGAAAAGATTGATAAGACTTAATCTATTAGGTATTGGAAATGATATCACAGAATACTTGGATACTAAATTTGTTGCACCTACTGGACCTCCGATAGTTGATCAATTGAGAGAGAAAAATGAACACAATTCTATGATGATAAAACTTTCTCTTCACTATCCAATGTAGAATTTGAAGATGTCAAATCATGCACCACTACAAATAAAATGTGGGATATACTCAAGCTAGTACATCGAGAAGATAGAAGTATACTGAGAGCTAAAGATGAAAGCCTAAGAGGAAAGGTTGATGACCTAAGAATGAAAGGAGATAACATCACTCAGTACACTAGCAGAATCAAAGAAGTTGTCAATTCTATCCATGGAGTAGGAGGAGTACATGAGGAAGAAATAATTGTAAGTAAAATTGTGAGAACCTTACTGCCTGTTTATGCTATTAGAGTATCTGCAATTCAAGAAATGAGAGCAGTAGAAAATAAAAATGTTACTCTTGATAGTTTGATTGGTAGACTTATTTCATTTGAGATGAACAACTATGACAACAATGTCTTACCAACTATTGTGTCTGCATTCAAATCTTCTCTAAAAATAAGAAAATCTAGTAAAAAACACACTATGAGAAATGATAGTGAAAGTGATAGTGATGAACAAGAACTTGATGAAATTGAAGCACTAATGGCTAGAAGATTACAAAGAGGTAAAGGAAGATACAAAGGTAAATTACCATTGGTATGCTTTCATTGCAAAAAAATTGGAAATTTTGCTGCTAGATGCCCTAACAAGAGAAACGGTGAAAGAAACAATGACAGATCTTATGAAAGGAAGTTTGACAGAAGTGATGACCAAGACTACAGAAGCAAGCTACACTCTCACAGAAGAGATAACCAAGACTACAAGGATAAAGGGAAAAAAGGCTTGTTACCTAGTTGAGAACAAAGCTGAAAATACTGACATCGAGTCTAATGAAGATGTTGAGGTAGTATTTGTTGCTATGAAGGATGATTCACACAAAGAGGAAAGGTATGTTGAAAATGCACTCATATCTAAAGTTAGCAAAAATGATGTTTCCATTATTGATAGTAGTTGTACTCACCACATGACTAGAGATAAAGAAAAGTTTGAAACTTTTGAATATTATAATGGTGGGTCAGTTAGGATGGGTAATGACTCACCTTGCCCAGTTGAAGGAAAAGGAACCATCATGTTGAATAATCTGATCAGATGTGAAAATGTATATTAAGTGAAAGGACTTAACTATAATCTATTTAGTATTTCATAGCTGAATAACACAAGTCACTGAGTTGCATTTTAGAACAAAAAGATAAAGATCTATAATGGAAAAGGAAGGTTGATCAGTACTTGTGAACAAATAAAATGTAACATATTCTCTCTTGATAATATTGAGACCACTTGTTTATTGGATAGAAATGAAGACATTTGGTTATGGCATAAAATTTTATGTCATGTGAATATTGACAAGATGGTTAGGATAAGCAAGAAAATAAAGGTAAGAGGCTTACCGAGTATGTAAAAACCTGACCATTTCATATGCAAGAATTTTCAAAAAGGAAAAATAATAAAGTCTAGTTTCAAAAGAAAAACATACACATCTAATGATATTCTAGAGTGAGTCCACACTGACTTATGTGGACCAATGAGAACAAAGAGTTATTATTGTGATAGATCCTTCATTCTATTTGTTGATGATTATTCTAGAATGATATTTGTCATGTTCTTAAAAGAGAAATCTGAAGCATTTAAGATGTTCAAATGGTATAAAGCTAAAGTTGAAAAACAAAGTGGAAAAGAACTAAAATGGACCTAAGATCAGATATAGGAGGAGAATTTATTTCTGATGAATTCACTAACTTTAGTAATGAGCATGGAATTACAAGACATGTTTCGGCACCGAGAACACCACAACAAAATGGGATTGTTGAAAGAAGGAATAGTTCAATTGTTGATTGTGCCAAAAAATTGATGTTTAAAAAAGGCATCACACAAACATTCTGCAGAGAATATGTAAGCACTGCTATCTATACACTAAACTAAGTTCAATTGAAGAAAGACACCAATAAGACACCTTACGAGCTATGGTATGGATACACACCAAATGTGAGTTACTTTAGAATTTTCGGAAGTCAATGTTATATATTGAAAGATGATAGAAATGGGAAACTTGACTCTAACAGTGATGAAGAAATATTTCTAGGATATTCTACCAAAAGCAAATCTTATAATTGTCTTTACAAATCTAACAAAATCATTGAAGTGTAAATGTGAAAGTGGATGAATTTGCTGAGAAAAAATATGAGGAATGCATAAAGGAACTAGAAGATTAAAATAGATTTGTCAACATTGAAGAACCTAACACCTTGCTTGAGCAACAGTGTAATACTACCGAGCGACAAAACAATGCAACTGAGCATCAGGTTGCACAAACCGAGAATTAGGAAAATGCTCGCAATGCTTAACAGAGCAATGAAGAATAAGATGAAGGTCAAAATGATGATCAAAACGAGGAACAGATATATGAAAATGTACTTGCTAAATATTGCAGAAGACATTATCCACAGGACCAAATCTTTGGAGAAAAAAGAGCTGGCATGAGAACAAGAAGTAAGTCTCTTAACACTAGATGTTTGATTTGTGATTTTGAGCCTAAATATGTTAATACTGCACTTGACAATAAAGAATGGGTTAGTGAAATGAATGAAGAGATTGAATAGATTAAGAAGAATAAAATATGGACATTAGTACCTAGACCGAGTGACAAAAATGTCATTGCTAACAAATAGATATTCAGAAACAAACTGAATGAGAAGGGAGAAGTCACAAGGAACAAAGAAAGACTGGTATGCAAAGGGCATGCATAAGAAGAAGGTATTGAATATGGAGAAACCTTTGCACCCATTTCTATACTAGAAGGAGTAAGAATTATACTTTCTTGTGCTTCTTTTAAAGGATTCAAAGTATACCAAATGGATGATAAATCAACATTTCTAAATGGAAAACTAGAAGAGGAGGTATATATTGAATAACCTGAAGGGTTTTTTTATCCTAAAAAGAGGAAGATGGTTTGTAGAATACACAAAGCCTTGTGTGGATTGAAACAAGCATTGAGAGCATGGTATAAAATACTTCATTCTTATCTCTTTAGTATTGGATTTGTTAGAACAAGTTGATGACATATAACTAATTAAATGTTTGAAGATGTTAAGTTGATGATCATGCAAGGCATTAAATCAGTTAATGTGTTGTATTGTCATTGATGTAAACTTAATATAATCTGTACGGTCATGTAAGTAATGCCGAAGACCTCAGAGAACCAAAGAAACCAAGGCTATGCTATGAGTAATGCATACAATTAAAGTACTCACTAAGTGACAAACAACACTAATGGAGTGCACTCGACGGTCAGATAAAAAGATCAAAGTCATAGTGATACCCAACGAGGAAATGCACATCACTACCAATGAGTAGAGTCATAGTGTTTCCCAATGAGAAAATCACAGAGTAACCTGAAAAAATAAAATACTGTGTTTCCCGATGGACAAAGATCATGAAGCTAACTAGATTCTCATCGACGGAACAGCCAGTTGTCACCGACAACTAACTGCATTGGTGACCGATAGAATAAAGAGTTTAGAAAATGACAAAATATCTAGCTGGCAGAGCTAAATATAAACTTAACTAGTTTTCTACTTTGTTTTATTCAACCAGAGATAAGTAATTGATTTAAAGCTTATTTGTACAGTTAGCAAGAAGATATATACGAGACAAATCAGGAGTTATGCTTTAAATCTAATTGGTTGGATTGCTTATCATGCCAAGAATCAAGAATCAATAAATATTATGTCTATATAAGAGACAAGCTTAATTCATTTATGAATGGGATTATGGGGAGTGAATAGAAAGAATATTCTGAAGAGAAACTGATGAAGAACAACTTCATGCAGTGCTGATCAAATAAGCTAAAGGAAGAGCTAAGGAATTCTACAAAAATCGACGAACAGTGAGCACAACATCACAGAGAAGAAAGTATGGAGCACAAGGATTGAATTGATACATTGGTGAGAGAGGTAACGTACTTAAATAGATCTAAAAATCTGCAATTCAAAGTTAGAATATGAACAGGTCATAGTGTTTTAGTTTAAACATTGAAGCATCAAGTCTCTTAACAGAGCAGGACTTAACAGTCTTCTATATATTGAGGTACATCTCAAGGAGTGCCAAAAAGGTTGTTTCATGAAAGTAGCATTGGATATGCACGATGCCTATTGATAGTCTAAGAGAGAGGCTAATTCAATAATTTTAGCATTAGATGCCCGATACTAAGTGACAACCTATATACATGTAAAATCCTTTAACAAGGTCACACTTAACAGTGTGTTTGTAACCTTTAACAGGGTTGGCTCCTAACAGGGCTCACTTCAGAAGAGTGAAAATTTGGGGTACCAGTCCCAGTGGTTTTTCCCTTAACAGGGTTTCCACATTATAAGTCATGTGTTATGTCTGTATGATTCATTTTTGTAATGTCTTGCATCTTACATAGCTAACTCTGAATTGATCGGTATACTCTGCTTATTTACTGAGTTTCAGTAAATAGTTATACTACTTATCGGTAATCAAGAAAGAATAAAGATTGACAAAGAACACCGATAGATATTTAATCATTATTAGTATTTCATGGCATGCATCTTGTAGGGACATAATAATCTGAGGTTTATTGATTGGTGGTTAAGTTTGAATGATAAATTTTTGAGGCCACTGATTCACACCCCCTCTCAGTTATTACTAACAATTGGTATAAGAGCTTGTGTGCTTAGAAGGAAGGTTTCAAGACCTAAGACAAAGATTACAAGATGAACAGAAGAGATGTGCCCAAGTTAAACAAAGATAATTTTGCTTCATGGCAGAGCGGGATAAGACTCCACTTATCAGGTATTGGTAATGATGTTACTCAATTCCTAGAAACTGAATATGTGTTGCTCATAGGAGAACCAACAGTTGAACAAATGAGAGAGAAGCATGAACAAAATGGCATGATGATAGAGATTTCTTCCTCACTCTCTGATGTTGAATTTGAAGATGTCAAAGAATGCAAAACTGCAAAGCAGATGTGGGACAAATTGAAGCTTGTACATGGTGGTGACAAAAATGTTTTGAGAGCCAAGGCAGAAATCCTAAGAGGAAATTTTGATGACCTCAAAATGAAAGAAGGTGAAAACATCACTCAGTACAACATAAGAATCAAAGAGGTAGTCAATGCTATCTGAGGAGTTGGAGGTGTACTAGAAGAAGATACAGTGGTAAATAAAATTTTAAGAACCTTACTGCCTACTTATGCTATTAGAGTATCTTCCATTGAAGAAATGAGAGCAGTAGAAAATAGAAATGTTACTCTAGACAGTTTAATTGGAAGACTGATTTCATTTGAGATCAATAACTTTGATAATAGTTTCTTACCAAACATAGAGTCTGCATTCAAAACTTCTATGAGAATAAGTAAATCAAGTCACAAAAACACTATGGGAAAAGATAGTGAAAGTGAAAGTGAAGAAGATGATCTTGATGAAATTGAAGAACTTATGGCAAGAAGAATGCAAAGAGGCAAAGGTAAATTACCACTTGTTTGTTTTAATTACAAAGAGATTGGACACTTTGCTGCAAGATGTACTAACAGAAGAAAAGATGACAGAAGTAATGACAGATCATTTGAAAAGATGTTTGATAGAGGTGATTAAAGAAGTTACCAACAATCAGAAAGAAGAGATACCTGAGACTATAAGGACAAAGGAAAGAAGGCCAGTTACCTAGAAAATGAAAGGATGATGATACTGACACCAAATCTGATGAAGACATCGAGATGGTGTTTGTGGCTGTAAAATATGATTCAGATGATGATGAAGAAAGGTATGTAGAAACAATTCTCATATCTAAAATTATTAAAAATGATGTTTGGATCATAGATAGTGGCTGCATTCACCATATGACCGGTGATAAGAAAAATTTTGAGACTTTTGAATACAATAAAGGTGGTTTAGTAAGAATGGGTAATGACACACCTTGTCCAGTTGAAGGTAGAGGAACAATAATGTTGAATAACCAGATAAAAATGTGATAATGCTTATTGGGTAAATGGATTGAATTATAATCTATTGAGTGTTTCTTAGTTGAATAATTTAGGTCACAAAGAAGTATTTGAAAATAAGAAGGCAAAGATCTTCAATAAATATGGAAATCTGATTGGTACCGGTGAGCAGACAAAAGGCAACTTATTCTATCTGAATGATACTGAATCCACTTGCTTGATTGCTACAAACAAAGACACATGGTTATGGCACAAAGGATCGTGTCATGTAAACTTTGACAACATGATAAATATTAGCAAAAAGAGAAATGTCAGAGGCTTACCGATGATGACCAAGCCCGACAATATCATGTGTAAAAATTGTCAAAAAGGTAAAATGACAAAGTCTAGTTTTAAAAGAAAAACCCATACATCTGATGCAATTCTAAAATTAGTCCATACTCATTTATGTGGACCTATGAGGACAAAGATTTATTATGGAGATAGATATTTTATTCTCTTTGTTGATGATTACTCTAGAATGATTATAGTCATGTTTCTAAAAGATAAATCAGAAGCATTTAAGATGTTTAAATGGTACAAAGCAATGGTTGAGAAGAAAAGTGGTAAGGAGCTAAAATGCTTAAGGTTAGATAGAGGAGGGGAATTTATTTCAGATGAATTCACTAACTTTTGTAATGAGCATGGAATCAGAAGATAGGTCTCTGCACCAAGGACACCACAACAGAATAGAATTGTTGAAAGAAGGAACAAATCCACAGTTGATTGTGCAAGGACATTGATGATAGAGAAAGGCATCACCCAAATCTTCTGGAGGGAAGCTGTCAGTACTGTTGTTTACACATTGAATAGAGTACAATTAAAGAAAGACACCTTATGAGCTATGGTATGGATACCCACCCAATGTAAGTTATTTCAAAATTTTTGGCAGTTAATGTTATATCTTAAAAGATGATAGAAATGGAAAACTTGACTCCAAGAGTGATGAAAGAATTTTTCTAGGGTATTCTACCAAGAGCAAGGCTTATAAATGTCTAAACAAAGCCTCTAACAAAATTATTGAAAGTGCAAATGTAAAGATAGATGAATTTGCAAAGAAGAATGAATAGGAAAGCACTAAAGAACAAGAGGACTACAATAAGTTTACTTATAATAAGGAACCTGAGACTCTACCCTACCAATAATGTATGTTTTCTGACCAACAGATCATTGTACCTGAGCATCAAGCTACAAATACTAACGGTCAGGATAATGATCAAAATAATGTGAAAGGTGATGAAGAACAGAATGAAGGACAAAATGATGATCAAGATGATAGACAAAGAGTTGTACATGTACTTGCCAGATATGTAAGAAGGAACCATCCAGAGATCCAGATCATAGGAGATAACAAAACTGGTACAAGAATAAGAAGTAAGTCTCTAAACTCAATTTGTTTAATTTGTGAGTTTGACCCAAAATCTGTCAATGCTGCACTTGATAATGAACAATGGATAAGTGTTATGAATGATGAGATTGAGCCGATTGAGAAGAACAAGACATGGTCACTTGTGCCAAGACCAGATGACAAGAATGTGATCGGTACAAAATGGATATTCAGGAATAAGATGAATGAGAATGGAGAAGTCACAAGAAATAAATCAAGACTAGTATGCAAGGGGTATGCACAAGAAGAAGGAATTGACTATGGAGAGACCTTTGCACCCATTGTGAGGATAGAAGGAGTAAGAATATTACTTTCTTATGCTGCATATAAAGGATTCAAGGTATATCAAATGGATCTCAAGTCTGCATTCCTTAATGGAATACTTGAAGAAGAGGTATACATTGAACAACCAAAGGGGTTTGTTGATCCAAACAAGAGGGACATTGTATGTAGACTTCACAAAGCCCTGTATGGATTGAAATAAGCACCCCAAGCCTGGTATGAAAGACTTCATTCCTATCTTATAAGTATTGAATTCATAAGGACTAGTGAAAACAATAATTTTTATTTAAAGGAAGATGTTGATACTAACACTTTGATTGCTGAAATATTTGTTGATGATATCATATTTGGAGGCAATGATATGCTATGAAAATCATTTTCTAATGAGATGAGTAAAGAGTTTGAAATGTCTATGTTTGGAGAGATCAAGTTCTTTCTTGGTCTACAAATCATGCAACAATGTGAAGGTCTTTTCATTACACAATCCAAATACATTAAAGAGGTCCTGAAAATATTCAAGATGGAAGATTCCAAACCAGTTGGAACACCAATGGTTACTGGATGTAAGTTAAAAAAAGGAGGACAAGACATCAGAGGTAAATCAAACTTTGTACAGATCAATGATTGGAAAACTCATGTATGTTGTACATACTAGACTAGATATTGCACATGCAGTAGGAATAGTTACTAGATTTTATGCTAACCAGAGAGAGTCACATGTGACTGCTGTGAAAAGAATCTTAAGATATCTAAAGAATACCTAGGAATATGGCTTATGGTATAGAAGAGAAGGCAAATTTGAACTTTAGGTCTTTACTGATGCTAATTGGGCTAGAAATCTTGATGACCAAAACAGCACAACTAGAGGAGCATTCTTCATGGGCGATAGACTTGTCACATGGATCAGAAAGAAACAAGGATGCATCTCTCAGTCCACTATAGAAGTAGAGTATGTTGTTGATGCTACAAATTGATCAAATATTGCATGGATCAAATAGTTACTGGAAGGTATGCATATGAAGATCCTAGAACCAGTAATTATCTTTTGTGATAATACAAGTGCAATTAACAATTCCAAAAATCTAGTCATGCATGCTAAAACAAAGCATATTTCCATCAAGTGTCATTATTTAAGAGAATAAGTTCAGGCAAAGGAGGTGATACTTGAGTATGTGCAATCAAAGGAACAATTGGCTGATATCTTCACCAAACCACTACCCAAGGATGCATTTGAGTACTTGAGAAAGAGACTAGGGGTCAAATCCTTGTCTACTGGTCAGTAAGCTGACTAGATGGCTGCATCAGCCTACATATTATCAGAATATCATTCATGTTGATGCAAGAAAAGAGATGAAATTCAAAGCTAAATCTATATACAGACAAGTATATATCTTCACCAAACACCAAAGCATATTGTTTTATTGTTGATGGATAAGGGAAATTCAAGGAATATATTATGGATGGAGAGAAAAGATTCCTTGACATTAATGTTAGATATCAGTGAGACATTTTTTTTGGCATTGTTGTCAAAGGGAGAGAGATTATCCATATTATCACATCCTTTTGAAGAGAGAGAGAGAGAGAGAGAGAGAGATTATCCATTATCACATTACTCCAACTAGGAGAGATTATATCCTTAGGGAGAGAGATTGTATGGAAATATGATACAAAGGGAGAGTTGCTGACAAGTAAAACAAAAAATGTCAAAGGGAGAGATTTTGACATAGAAGGAGAACACATCAAATCAGAGAAAGAAAGATTCGACATCCATCTAGTAAAGGGATTAAAGACATAAAGAAAGCCTGCAAGAATCAAATCAAAGCTACTTGAGCTTACTGAAAACATGACATTTGTAATAGTTACATTAGGAAAGCTTGATAAAACTGTATATTTTATATTGTATTAGAAATAGTATAGTATGATAATATAGTATGTTTTCATCAATGCCAAAGGGAGAGATTGATGACATATAACTGATTAAATGTTTGAAGATGTCAAGTTGATGATCATGCAAGGCATTAAATCAGTTAATGTATTGTATTGTCATTGATGTCAACTTAATATAATATATACGGTAATGTAAATAATGTCAAAGACTTCAGAGAACCAAAGGAACCAAGGCTATTCTATTAGTAATGCATACAAGTCAAGTATTCACTAAGTGACAAACAACTCTGATGGAGTGCACCCGACGGTCAGAGAAAAAGAACAAAGTCACAGTGATACCCGACAAGGAAATGTACATCACTACCGACGAGTTGAGTCATAGTGTTTCCCGGTGAGCAAAGAACAGAGTAACCCGACAGAAGAAAATATAGTGTTTCCTGATGGATGGAGATCATGAAGCTAATTGGAGTCTCACCAATGACTAACTGCAGTGGTGACCGACAGAACAGAGAGTTCAGAAAATGATAAAATATCTAGTTGGCAGAGCTAAATATAAACTTAACTGGTTGTCTACTTTGTTTTATTTGACCAGAGATAAGTAATTGATTTAAATCTGATTTGTACAGTTGGGAAGAAGATATCAATGAGACAAATTAGGAGTTGTGCTTTAAATGTAATTGGCTAGATTCTTTATCACGCCAAGAATCAAGAATCTAGAATCAGTGAATTGTATGTCTATATAAGAGACAAGATTAATTCATTTATGAATGGGTGAATGGGATTAAAGGGAGTGAATAGAAAGAAGATGCTGAAGAGAAACTGATGAAGAACAACCTCATGTAGTGCTTATCAAAAAAGATGAAGGAAGAGCTAAGGAATTCTGCAGACACCGACAAACAGTGAGCACAGCATCATAGAGTAGAAAGTATGGAGCACAAGGATTGAATTGATACATTGGTGAGAGAGGTAATGTACTTAAATAGATCTAAAAATATGTAATTCAAAGTTGCAATATGAAGAGGTCATAGTGTTTCATTTTAACCATTGAAGCATCAAGTCTCTTACCTGAGCAGGACTTAACAATCTTCTATATATTGAGGTACATCTCAAAGAGTGCCAAAAAGGTTGATTCATGAAAGTAGCATTGGATATGCCCAATGCCTATTGACAGTCTAAGAGAGAGGTTGAGTCAAGGATGGCAGCATTAGATGCCCGATACTAAGTGACAACCTATATGTGTAAAATCCTCTAACAAGGTCACACTTAATAGTGTGTTTGTAACCTTTAATAGGGTTGGATCCTAACATGGCTCACTTCAGAAGAGTGAAAATTTGGGGTACCGGTCCTAGTGGTTTTTCCCTTAATAGGGTTTCCACATTAAAATTCATGTTTTATGTGTGTATGGTTCATTTCTTTACTATCTTGCATCATACATAGATAACTCTGAATTGATCAGTATACTCTATTTATTTACCGAGTTTTGGTAAATAGTTATACTGCTTATCGGTAATCAAGAAAGAATAAGGATTGACAGAGAACATCGACATACAATTAATCATTATTAGTATTTCATGGCATGCATCTTGTAGGGACATAATAATCTGAGGTTTATTGATTGGTGGTTAAGTTTGAAGGATAAATTTTTGAGGCCATTGATTCACCCTTCCCTCTCAGTTATTACTAACACAAGTGATAACAATAATCTGTATTTGAAAGGAGAAACTGATGATAAGATTTTGATTGATGAGATATTTGTTGATGATATAGTATTTGGAGGTAATGATATGTTATGCAACTCATTTTCTCATGAAATGAGAAAATAATTTGAGATGTCAATGTTTTGAGAGATCAAATTTTTTCTTAGTCTACAGATTCTACAACAGGATGAAGTCATCTACATTACACAATCCAAATACATCAAATAAGTTATGAATATATTCAAAATAGATTACTCCAAACTAGTTGGAAAACCTATGGAAACCGGATGCAAATTGACAAAGGAAGATAAGAAAACTGAGGTAAATTAGACCTTATACAGATCTATGATTGGAAAAATTATGTATGTTGTACACACTAGACTAGATATAGCACATGTAGTTGGTATAGTTGCAGGATTCTCTGCTAATCCCAAGGAATCATACATGACTGTTGTTAAAAGAATTTTGAGATATCTGAAAAATACCAAAGACTATAGTTTGTGGTATAATAAAGAAGAAAAATTTGAGCTACAAGTTTATACTGATGTTGATTGGGCTGGTACCACAAATGATAGAAATAGCACAATAGGAGGAGCATTCTTTAAGGGTGAGAGAATTTTCACATGGATAAGTAAAAATCAAGGATGCATATCTCAATCAATTGCAGAAGCATAATATGTGGTTGATGCTGCAAATCGCTCTAACATTGCATGGATTAAGCAATTTCTAAAAAGGTATGAATAAATACATTCTTGAACTATCTATTATCTATTGTAATAATACTAGTTCTATAAACATCTCAAAGAACCCTGTGATGCATGATAAGACAAAGCACATAGCTATTAAGTATCATTACTTGAGGTAACAAGTACAAGAGAAAGAGGTGAAACTGGAATATGTACAATCTAAAGAACAATTAGGAGATATATTTACAAAAGCATTGCCAAAAGATACATTTGATTACCTGAGGAAAAAAACTACAGTAACGACCCTTGTCTACTGGTCACTAAGATAACTAGGAGGCTGCATCAGCCAACACACTATCAGAAGATCAATCATGTTGATGCAAGCTAAGATAATAGACTGCAATGACATATTAGTACAAGAAGGTACTTATCTGAACTGCACACCAGAGATATTATTGGCTTCTACGGAGTTGTATTGCTGATGGACAAAAGAATTCAATGATATATTTTTGTTTGGCATTATTGTCAAAGGGAGAGAATTATTCAATGAAATATCTATCATAATCATACAAAGGAAGAGAAATATCCATCAAGGAGAAGAACATCAGCCAAAGGGAGAGAAAATATCAGAGAAAGAAGTTTATACAATAAGAGAGAAATATCTAATGATGATTCAAAGAAACAACCATCAATCCAAGGGAGAGGATTGGAGAAAGTTAACACTGCATATCTATCCAGAAAACGGAGAAGAGATTCTACAAAAAAGGGAGAGATAGAAGAAGAAGACAGAATTGCTACACCTATCCATTGAAGGGAACCAACAAAGGGAGAGAACTCTTTGAAGAAAGGGAGAATCACTCTATAAGAATCAAATCTAAGCTAGAAGGGCTTATCAAGAGTCAGATATTTGAATTGGTTATAAAACAATAAGTTTGGTATGATATGGAATATTTCATATTGTGTTTCCATCAATACCAAAGGGAGATATTGATGAACTATAACTGATTAAATGTTTGAAGATGATAATTTAATGATCACCGAGATGCAAAAGTGAATGCAAGAAATTAAATCAGTTAATGTATTGTATTATCATTGATGTCAACTTGATATAATCTGATTGGTCATACACATATTGTCATAGAATTCAAGAGCTAAAGAGACAATTTTTATATTATCGGTAAAACATAAAAATCTAGTATACACACACTGACTGTGTACACCAAGTGACAGTAAACACCAACAAACAGTGTACACCGACGAACAATATAAACTAAGAAAGTGTCACTAAGCAGTTCACAGTGTATACCAAGCACCGCAGTAACCAAGCATAACTAGAGTGGTCACTGAGTTAACTGAAGTTATTACCAAGGAAAAGTGGAGTCAATGACCGAGCTAACTAAAGTTGATCACCAATTAGAACTAAAGATAGAGAACGACAAAAAATACTTAGCTCGCACCTAAGCTATATTTAGAGTTAACTGATTGATTGCTTTATTTTCATTGATTAGTTGAACTTAAAAAATGAGATTTAAAGCACAGATAACAAAGGGAGATTCGTGGAAAAAATCTTAAGGAGAGCTTTATGTATCAAAGAAAGCATGAAGAGCTTTACGGATCAAGAAGTGATCTATGATGAAAACAAGGAAGATTGAAATGGTGACATCATGTCTATATAAAGAGACAAGTAATTTATTATTAAAAGAGGAATGATGAATATAATTCTGATGAAGATAGAAGTCTTCATGCATATATGATCATAAAGGCTCAAGAATAGCACCAAGAATTCTGCAGACATCGAGCAACAAAGGACAAAGCATTCACCGAGAAGAACAAAGAGGGGAGAAAAGGAATTGAAGAGAATATTAATTAGAGAGGTATTTTGTGTACTAAAAATAGATATGAAAATCTGCAAGTTAAAATTGTATTATTCAACACATCATTTGCTATTTCAGTTTAACCATTGATTCAGAAAATCTCTTAACTGAGTGGGATTTAACCATCCTTATTGTATTGAGATACTCAAGAGTATGGAAAGGTTTTCTTGTTGACAACATAGTGAATGCTAGGTCAAAAGACAAGTTGTTAGTTTTGAATCCTCTAACAAGGTTGCACTTAATAGTGTGTTTCTAGCCTTTAATGGGGTTGGATCTTCACCGAGCTCATTTCAGAAGAGTGAAAATTTTGGGTTACCAGTCCCAAGTGGCTTTTCCCTTAACAGGGTTTCCACGTTAAAATCCATGTTTCAAATGTGTATATGGTTCATTGGTTTGATGTTTTTTTTTACACATTACTAAAATTAGATTGGTTGGTAAACACTAAGTTTAATGCTTCTACTCGATAAAGTCTAAGAAAATATAAACAATATACTCACCGAGCAGTTTATATTTGCTAAGAATATTAAAAGGCATACATCTTGTAGGACTGAAAGATAACTGAAGGTATTATATTTAAGATATAAATTTTGGTTGTATATTTTGGATTAATTTTTAAGGCCACTGATTCACACCCCCCCCCCCTCTCATTTATTCTAATAGTTACCATATGG
>MU224238.1:403719-435001 GCA_018584345.1 Thuja plicata
TATATTAAGTATATTTTTTTATTAATTTTTTTCAATTGACTATAAAGTAAATTTTTTAAACCTCTGGTGTACGACTACAATAATTTGATGAAAATTTCACATTTTTTCAAATATATATTTTTTTTAAATTCAAGAAATTTCTATGTAGATTGATGTCATATAAATAATTTTCAAAAAAATAGAAAAAAAAAAGTTATTTAAATTTTAGTGAACCTCACTATTTTAAGTTTAGGTACCACTTTTGATTAATAAATATTATAAAAATAGTAAAATCAATCATATCACTATGAAATTTATATTTTTGAAATCTGGATAGTAAGAACTCTAATGGGTTTTCATTTCATCAAAAAACTTGATTAGGAAGGCTCTCAAAAAATTAGAGCAAGGCAAAAGTCTGGTATTTCAATGCCTTAGCCACTATTTTGGAGGTTCAAGCATAGACTTGGTCCCACCAAGCCTATCTCGAGCTGAAATCCAATGCAAAGGGTGGCTTGAAAATTCAACTTTTAAAAAATGGGCACATGTTTAAAAATGTGGGTCCATTTCTTAAATATAATAAATTGGCATGTAAAAATGAGTTTCTAGGCATAAATTTTTTTAAAAAAAAATTAGAAACGAGCACCCATTTTTTGAATGTTTGGATTGTATGCGTCTAAGTCTAAAACGGGCACTGATTTTTTTCAAAATATGTGCCTATTTCTAGCAACATTTTTCAAGTCCACAAGACTTTCGCTGAACTGGGACCCAACTTCTAGCACTTACCCTTAATCTCTTATATCATGTAGAATGCAAGATATTAAATCGTAAGATTCTTTGTGGAATGTGAGATACATCTATTTATACATTAGATTTCTTAAACACCCACCCCTACCCCTTTTGGAATGAACTCTAAATAAAATCTATTTAAATTTATCTCAATAAAATGTTCATGAAAAATTGTATGCGGATAAGTATTGTGTAATTTTTTATTTTAATAAAAAGGTATTTTCCTGTATGTCTTTAATACACTACTTGTCAAAAAAGACATTTTTCTTTTTAGTTTCAAAATTGCACCATTTAAACTAACTACATTCACAAATATCAATCATTTCTTTGAGGTTGTGGTTGATTAGATTTGCATTAATATGTACCACAAGCAAATGAACTAACAATTCTCTTTAAATTATTTGTAAGTTATTTAATATTATGTCTTTATAATAGTTAAGAGCATACAAGCATTAGGTTTTACCTTGAACTCATTTCCTTTATAGAACATGGTATTTTGATTCTTTATTGGAGTTTAATTTAAGAAATCCATTCACTTAACACATTGGTTAAGCAATTAATTTTGAGGAGAAATTAAGTAGCGAGTCCTTTTAATATATTGCTAATAGCTTAATATCTCACTTAAGACATCAAATAGTCTAGTTGGCAAAATCAATATTGATGGTTCTAATTATTTTTATAGAAGTCTAAATTTCAAAAAAAATAAAATAAATATATAATTTTACATCATCAAAGTTGCAAGTTACATTGATAAACCTAAAACGTATAGATGTCTTTCTTTATTTCATAAAATTGAATGCTTGGTTTAACATGAATGAAAACAAAATCTGCAAAACTATTATATCTTAAGAACTAATTACTCTTTAAATCATTAAAACATATCACAAAATTCTTGAAATTATTATTATTATCTAAAAATATTTTTAAATTATTAATACTCATAAATATTTTTAATTTTATTAATCATTCATTTCCTAAAATAATTCATAAAAGATATTAATTCATAATAATACAGTAAATATTATCTATGAAATCTTTCAATAATATTTTAGATGCCCTTATAATATATAATTTTAAATATTTCATGCGGCATATTTTAAAGAGAATTTTAATATTTGAATCACATTCAATTGGCAAACCTTGAAAATGGCCTAAGTAAATGTCACACATGCAATACAAGTTGTAGCTTTGATATTCAGAAAACCCATGTGCAACCCATTTTTCATTTCAAGTGCTCTCAATCCATTTGTATTGTTGTCATGTATACAAGTAAAAGTTTATAAATTAAGCAAATTTTTAATTTAAAAAAGATAATGACATTCATGTTAATCATTTATGTGTTACACTTTATAAATCAAAATAATATTGTAATCAATTATTCTTATAAATATCATTTTATAAATTTATAGTGGACGGTTTCATCATTGAATCAAATAATATTTAAGATTTAGAAAATTTGGAATAAAATATCTTACTAAATATTCATTTTATTAAAATTGATATAACAAATCACACTATTTTTTATATATAAATAAAGAATATTTAAAAAATATATATATAATATATTAAAGAGAGGTAAAATTTAGGCTTGATAGCAACATGTTCCAAATTTGTCACAATTGCTTATATCACTTTCTATTTAAACATTGTGTACACATTAGCTCAGGTCTTCTGAAATATTTAGAAACTCTTTCATTGATGATACCTTTTCATGCAACCATTATTCTAAAAGTGAGATGAGGCAGGTCAGTCACAAAGTTAATATTAGAGTGGTGAACTACTGTCATACAAACAAACTAAAATGAAAGATAGTTATTTTAAAAAATATAACTATAATTTTTTTAATCGTAACAAATGTTCTAAGATAATGATGGATTAAAAAACAGAATTGTAGAGGTGAAAAATAGTTTTGCACAACTCGTTGTCCAAGTTACTCATATTGTTTAGTTAAAGATCCGCCTGTCTTCCGGTGACATTTTTGTCCCCGAGTCTATTCTCCATTCTATTGTTTTTTTTTTCAATTATGAAGTTTTCAAGGATCTATTCAGAAAATGTTGCTCTGGTTTTGTTTTTTATTTATATATTATCTATTTTATTAGGATTATATTATAACGTTTATATTAGTTTTATTAAATATATAAGTAAGCTTGTTTAAATATTAAATATTATATTTCTAATATTTATATTAATTTTATTTCAAATATATAGAAATCATTTATTTTTCTTAGATAAATATTTATGATTCAATTATGTACTAAGAGAAGGTTTCATAGTATTCTAAATTTTTGAACATAAAACTTTAAAAAATATAAGATTTGAACCTAAAATTTTGAACAATCCAGACCTTAAAATATAAGATTAGAACATACTGAAAAGCCCTTAAAAGTAAAAAGACATGGATGAAAATTTTTTATAAAAATTTTATATCTAGAGTTGAGGATGTAAATTGATACACGCAAGCACTCATATCTAAGCAAAAATTACATTTATTACGCCGAAGGCATTTTCTATTGAGAAGTTCGACCTATTTTTTAGAATCAACGGTTCATTGTTATCAAAACCACCCCTTGATCATTCCTTCCTACACATAGCTCTGATTGGTGTATTCTACAAATGCCACCGAGCCTCTACCAGTCCCATTGGAAAATTGTTCATTGTCTATTGTTTTTAGTGGTCAATGTTTTTTTGTCAGACCTACCATCTTCTCACGTCACGATCAGATTGAATCAATGGCTTCTGATACACCATTTCAGTGCAAGACTATTAAATGTATCGCATACATCTACTTTATTGCTTCTTCAACATGCAATTCACCTATGGGTGATGGGATTGAAGGTCGACAGTGGAGTGGAGTTGTGGAGTAAATTCGATCCCAAAAATCGTAAAGACCTTGAACACACTCGACTCTTACTTTGAAAATCTTGTATTTCCTCATGTTGTTCACTTTCAATTTAATGTGACCACTTCCTCTTGCAATGGAAAAATTGTTCCTAACATCCCATTGTAGATGCCAATCTTTTGTTTTTCGGCATTTGCAGAGACAAGAATGTTCAGGGATAAAAATGAACATATGAGTCGATCCAAATTGAATAGAAGCTAGCCAGATTAGGTTACATACAACTATACATTTTGCTAGCTGTTAAAAAAATCATAAGGTTTAAGCAGTTTCAAAATGGAGGGAGATTTTGATCCATTTGTGACCACTTTTTTTTGTTTTATTTGCACTCTTTCTTTTTGGCCTGATTTGGAAGGTATTTTGTGTTGTCTGAACTTATCATGAAGTGCAGGTGATTTGTAAGCAAATTTACGAGCAGGAAGTGGAAGAAAGAAAACTGAGAGAGAAGCACAAAAAATCCTATTCTAAGTAAGGAAACGACCATCGTTGGAGGAGGCTCAAATAAATATCCAAGAGTAGAATGGTATGAATAATATTATTGATGATCATGCGTTGGATTCACTCGATATAGATTGTGAAAATATAGAGCGATTCGACACTGTTGAGAAGCAGATGGACAATGGTTGGGTTTCTTAATTTTGGAAAATTTGATTGTAACTCATAGTTTTCTTTGTATCTTTAATCCATTTATGACGAACTGTTATGTAATACAAAAAACAAGAATGGGTACAAAATGTAAAATAACCGATGAGGCTAGTGAACTGTTTGACAAAATGCCTCAAAAAAATGTGGTTTTATGGAATGTCGTGATTGTAGTGTATTCACAAATGTCATTGTTGAGAAGGCTTCAGAAACTTTCAAACATGTTGTAGTTGGACATGATATGGTAGACATGTATGAAAAATGTGGTAACATGAACAAGGCACATCATATTTTTGTGTTGCCATCTCTGTGTAAGATGAAAGAATGGCAAAGCCTTTATGCAAAATCCAGAAAGTGGAAAAGGGATGCCAAAATGGATTTTTTGTAAAGGTTTTAGAAACTTTCAAGAAAATACAATTGGAAGGCTTAAAACTAGATTCTACAATCTATGCGAACATCGTCCCTGCCTATGCCAGAATGGGAACTTAGGAGAAGGGTATGGTTATTAGTCACAACTTAAAGCATATAGAAATGTTGTCAGACTTAGTTGCAACTGCCCTAGCAGACATGTTTGCAACATGTGGAAGCATAGACAAGGCATGTGAATTGTTTTTCATGATGCCTCAAAGAAATGTGTTCTCATAAAGTGCAATGGTCGCGTGATATGCACAAAATGGACTTGAATTCGCCAGCATCCTCCCTGCCTGTGCTAAAATAGGAGATTTGTAACAGGGTATGTGCATCTATCAAAGCATAATACATAGAGGAATTTTGTAATATGTGGTTACAACCACCCTTCTAAACATTCTCCCTTCTAGACATGTATACAAAATGGGGATGTATGGACAAGGCACATGGAGTGTTTGACAAAATGTCTAAAAAATGTGGTTTCGTGTAATTTGTTGAATTTAGAAAATTTCAAAAAAATGCAATTGACATGTGTAAAATTAGACTCCAACCTTTATTAACATCCTCCTTGCCTATCCAAAAGTGGGAGATTTTAAACATCGTATATACATTCCACCAAAGCATAGAAGATACAAGAATTTTGTCCAGAGTTGTAATTACTACAGCCCTGGTAAAAATGAATGCAAAATGAGAAAGCATAGATAGAGCATCCAAACTTTTCAAAAAAAAATGCCTAAAAGAGATGCAACTCTTGCAATATGATTGTAGTATACACGTAAAATTGGGCATTGCAAGGATGCTCTAAAAAAATTTGAATTAATTAAGTACTCTACAACATACCCTGACATTGTAAGCTTTGCTTGTGTCAATTGATATACTGTTAAAGATTTCAAATTTTAGAGTGCTCCAGTTTAATGGAATGCAGATTTCTCTCACAACATATCCCGACATTGTAAGCTTTTCTTGTGTCAATTGATATACTTTTAATATTGCGTCGTTTAAAATTTCAAATTTCAGAGTGCTCCAGTTTAATAGAAGACATATTTAGAGGAGGTTGTAGGATATTGTTGTTGTTGAGAAAATTTCTCATGATTCAAAATATAAGTTCTCATATAAGTTTTTTTTAGAAGATGCGACATTTAAAATAGAAGTGTCAATATAAAATCTATTTGAGCAAATGTTTTAGATAACCATTAGGACAAGGAAAAAAAGACATTCTTAAATTGGACTATATTTCACTTGTATGGTTGAATATGTTGTTTCAGCATCTGGATCAATGCACAAAGATAGTGTGCAAAAAAGTTGCCACCATCTCAAAAAAAATTCAAAATATCAATAACTTTATCAGATTTTTTAAAATTTTAAATTACGCGATCAAGTTATGGTTTGTTAAATACCGAGCCGAAGTGCTTTAAAATCTAATCAGGTTTTAAAGAACTAAAAGCCACTTTTAGCTTACAAAACTTGATCAGGTTTTAAAGAAGAAAAAACAAATTTTAGTTTTACAAAAGTCGATTGAGTTTTGTAAAAATTAAATTTCTTTCTTGCCTACGGCCAAGCCTCATTTCACAGAGTCCTTGGGTAAGTAGATCAAGTTGGCAGGCTCCCCCAAGGCAAAGGACATACGACTTCTACATGGAGAACTTCTAGGACATCAAAAAAGGGCATGATTTCATTCATAGATTGGTGTCTAACAAAAAAACAGTTGGAACATCTATTCAAAGAAGCCCTTTCACACCTCAGTCTCAAATGCCCAATTCTTCTCATTCTAAAACACCTTTTGAACTAATTCCCAAAAGAGTGAAGAGAGATGTATAGCTACACAACCTTGTTTCTCAGGATCAATTGAGCATGACCAGGGAGTTTTCTTTCATGCCCACGATTGAAGAATGTGTTAATCCAGTCGGCCATGGCTACCTATAGCTCAAGAACAATTTATCAAGGATGGAAATTTGTTGTTTGGATCAATAGATTGGCTATCTGAACATGATAAACATGATTCCATGAATGACATCTACTTGCGTGAGAAAAAAAGGTTGAATCATGTTATACAAACAATTTTCTTCACAATGTTGATCTTCTAGAAAATATATACGGTAAAAATGACCCAATGAGGTTTCTTTGCATACCTTCCTCAAACTAGAAACATTATGAGAATCCAACAGGTTTAGAGGACATGGAAACATGCAATGGCTCAAAGACTAAAGAAAAAATTTTGGATGTAAGAAAATACCTGCGAAGAAAAGTCACTATCGATATGTACTTGGACATAGCCATCCCATAGCCATTTCAAACCAGATTGCATGAGTATTCGAATGAGTTATATTGCTATATTTTTTACACAAAAGTCACCAGAATATGTGGTTATGGAGTCAATTATGGTCCAAATACTTCAATTTTTTTTAATATGAAAACATGAGATATTCTGCCTAATAGATAAATTTTCCAAGGCCGAGTTTGTTGAGGAGGTGGGTTATGATGTGAAAACCCGGGTAGTACAAAATATGAACAATATGTAAAATATATAAAGTGAAAAAAACCCCACTCTTACAAGGGGGGCTCAAATAGTGTTATACATAGATCATAGTGCTACAAATGGGAAACAACCATAAAATATAGTTATTTAAGGATTTAAAACTTGTTTTATATGCTCTTTGATTAATAAATATTGAAACACAATAAACTATTTGAATAGAAGCTACTTAGATCACACACAAAAGTATGAAATTCTCACATGAGTATAAAAGTAGGTTTTGCCTAAAGGAAACAATATTCTTATACACATTAATCTTGTCAGATGTTTAAGGTGTATAAAACTCATAGATTATCATATCCATGGCATTAGAATCAAAATTCACAATATGGAATCATAAACTATAGTAAAAAGGAGCCTGTATCTGTCAGCCAACTGTAATGCCTAATAATTTACCGCAATAAAACCTAATTTTTTTTTAAAATACAAAATAACATGTGTATCTTTGTAGGTAAACCCTTCTTTCATTTCAATACAAACTTTGCCAGGATTGATGTTAACTAGATGGTTCATAGTAAACCATCTCTCACGAGAATGAATGGAACACTTAGCACTCATGTATTCTATGTGATGCTCATAGAGGTTAAGCACAAGGACTCCCCAAGACGACTCCCATCTCAGAACTACTGCACCTCAAGCATGCTTAACCACAAAGTTTTCTCCAAGGTTAAGCCCACTTTGCTTGCAACCCCATTTGCAAAACCTTCAACAACTGTTGTGCGTTATGAACCATTCATTATAAAGCCCCTTAAGGTCATCAATGGATAAGTAGGAGATATTTTCCATTACAATTCAAATTGTGAAATTGCTATCAGGATTCAATTGTGTACTTTTGGAGTCAAACTCATTGACCCATATTTCATGAGTAGTCATTCACAAGAACCTATCTATCATGAGAATGAATGGAACACTTAGCACTCATTGCATCTAGGTCATTCTCACAAAGGTGAAGCACTAGGACTCATCTCAAATATTTTAAATTATAAGCTCTTAATAGGTGCCCTATTTTGAGAATTTAATATGCAAAATTGTGTGCATATAAGGTTATCAATTTTGAAGCATTTGATACCAAATATAAATTAATGCCTTGTGTGTGCTAGATTCAATGTAGTTGTGAAAATAGATATGCTTATAGATTTCTCTATTTTCAGTAAGAGAAAATTCCATTTCTTTTGTTTTGTTTTTATAATAATCTCATACAAAGTTTTGCATGGTTTGTGAGAAAGGTAAAAAGCTTACAATCAATTTCAGTGAGTAATAAGTGTTCTCTATCTACCCCTCCTCTCTTCCTATATTTCTTCGAGATTGATCTTCAATATATCTTCGTCGTACCCATTGCACACCAAAGTGTGATTTCTAGTATAAGCTCTTTTTCAAGATCAGATGAATCAATGTGTGTTGCTTCGTAGTTAGTTATTTTCCAGCACATAAACATTTTTATCTCACTGAATAGAATATTATTTGTTAGACCACAGATTTAAAGTCCATAATTATTGTGGCTTTTTCGTTCCATGTGATTTGTATAGGACCTGAAAATGACTCTTAAAACTAAAGGAGTAGACTAGAAAATAAACAATATTACGGAGAACCGAGTTTTTACGCAACTTATTATAAAGTAAGCTCATTCCGAAAGTATTTGTTAATGAGTTTTTGATGTGGAAGTGAAAAAAGTTATTACATTTGTTTTGGATGGTATGGGTTTCATTTGATTAGATTGTTTTTAAGTAATAATTAGTTTATTAGTAGTGTGTTCTTTAAATTTTGTTAAATAATGGCATTTAGTTTGATTATGTTTTCCAAAATCAGTCTTAATTTTTTGTTTATTTATTTTTTAAATCCTATTAAATATAGATTTTAAAAAAAAAAAATTCAAATCTAAATTAGAGTTTAATTATTTTTTATCAATTGTTTGGAAATAAAGAAATTAGAAAAATGATTGTAAACTATAAAAACAAAAATGAGTAGCGATAAAAGGAGAGTAATCATTGAGCCTAAGGTATGAAAGATTGGGAAGGGCGTACAAATTTATGAGAAAGAAGAAAATTAAGATAAAGTGAGGTGTCATTTTATGAAAGATGGAATGTGTGAAAAATAAGAAGAAAGATGAGCATAGCGTCAAGTAGAGAAAATAAAATAAAATAAAATATATAGAACTATTGGTGTAGGAGCACCTAGGTAGGGCTACTGGAAGACCTAAGGTTCCTAAGTATTTTTTTTGGCTTGTAGTGGTTCTAGCCAAACCACTAGTGCAATAAGGGGACTAAACAAGTCCTAGTGTGAAGTGTACGAATTTAGGAGGCCTTAATAGGTTCCTAGTGACCTTATTTAGTAGGATGGTCCACATTAGGTCAATTAGGGTGTTTTATACATGTATTTTGATGTAAAAATGATCAAGAAAGGGATTTGAGGTCCTATTTTATGTGATAGCACCTTATATAGGCATTTAGGCAAGATTTACAGGCTTTTGACAAAGTTTGGATAGCATATCCAAAAAGATGTAAAAGTTGTCAATGTTGTCATTAACAACATTGAAAACATTTGTTGCAAAGTTGCAACTTCGAGAAATTGGTTAGATAATTTTATGAAACCGATACTTTTGTGTCTTGGTAAACTACTTAAGTCTATCCTCGACCTTTGTGAAGGGTTGGATTCATTGTGTCAGCAAGTGTACGAACTGTATAATTCAAGAACAGTTGCAGTTTGTGTATTTTATGAGCATTTGGTATTGAGATGGATTGAATCATCTACTGTAGATTTTGTTTATGTTAGTGTAGCATGTTTTAGGATTTTGTGTGGAGTTAGATTTCTATTTTGCATAGATTTAGTTGTTTTTGTAAATTATTTTGGTTTATGTCTGGTCATTGGCTTGAATCAGGCATCTTGTGAAAATGGGGTCATAAGTCCACTTCCCACCATGGAACTTGCCCAGGCCTTTGGGATTTGTAAGGTGACTCCATGTACATTATGTACAGTAAAGGAGGGGCCCTGGAAAGTAGGGGAGCAATTTATAAGGTGATGCCCTAGGCGAGCCAGAGATGCATGGCTAGGGGTCACAAGCAGTTGCAGAGCAAGTTTGAAGGATTGAAAGCATTCATTGCTTCAATTAGTGATTGTGGGGAGATAGTAAGGTGTATGAAGGAGACCCAACTTGGAGGAGAAGTTTGGGTAAGATGATTTTGATGGGAAAGAAAACCATTTCTAGGTGTACACAGTATAATTATTTACAAACCCTGATTTTTAGGCTTAATTGTAGGAAGTACTGTACGGACACTTCTGGAAGCCAAGACCTAGAAAATCCTTAGGTTCTTGATAAAGGGTATCTACATATATTCCTAGTTTTCTAACTTATTAAGAATTATTACAAGTTATTTGAGTTTTCCCTCAAAATAGGCCTAATTGCTTGTAGCCCTATTTTGGGTTAATTTGGCTTATTTCTTGGAACTTGGTAAAGGTTCCCTGGCTAAATGAGTTTGTGGACATTGGATTTGATCCAATTAATAGTCTTATGGACTATCTCTCCATAGAGAATCTTTCTTGATTAGTTGAAGATCAAAGTGTTGTGATTGAGTAAGAAGAGCATTATGACTAATGATGTGTAATTTCATTTCTTTGTCAATGTACCCAAACCAAATCAGAGTAGGGTCTTGTGGAAAGGCTCCTTGAAGGTTAGGGTTAGTAAAGAACTATAATAGGGCTAGAGAAGAGGCCCATTGAACCCTAGTGGAGATTAGGGTTGAAGAGAAAGGTTTGGGACCACATCAGATTGGTATCAGAGCTAGTTGAGAAACTTGGGAAGTAAGTGTATGTCTGCAGCTACTGTTGAATCAGTAGGAGAGTCAACGATGGTGACAAATGCAAAGTTAGCTAAGGAAGTTGATGAGAAAAAGGAGAAGAATATAATGCTTGAATAAGCCTTAGAAGGAATGAAGATAAGGCTAGAAGAAGTTGCTAATGCAGTAGCTAGAACCAAAGAAGTGGAAAGTAATGATAGGGGTAAAAAGATAGCAGAAGAAGACCTTATCCCTAAACTAGACCCTATCTTGAATTAAGAGCCCTTCCTAAAAGCCATAAAATCCCTAGGAGGAAAGGCATTGGAAGGTATCCCATTGTTTAGTGGAAAGATGGACATAGAGGCAGTAATAGATTGGATTGCAGGAATGGAGAACCATTTCGAGTGTGAAGGGGTGACTGAAGCGCAAAAGCTCAAGGTGGCCAAATCAAGACTTAGAGGGTCAGCCTTAACATGGTGGAAATACCTTCAAGATGAGAAAGTAAGAATGGGTAAGCAACCCATAGAAAATTGAAATGCAATGGTGACCAAGATAAAGGAGAATTATCCTCCTAAAGACTATGAGATTTAGCTTCATAGGAAAAGATATAACTTGAAACAAAAAGACTTAGATGTGGCCTCATATAAAGAGGAATTCCAAAGATTGTGTCTTAGATATAAGCAACAAGAAGAGGAATCAATCAAAGTTTCTAGGTACTTGGGTAGGTTGAAATGAAACATCCAAGAAGAAATCAGTTTGTGGACACCAAGCACAGTGCAAAGGTGTCATCAATTAGCCCTAAGAGTGGAAGAAAAGAACAGAAAGAAGGGTGATTCTAACTTCAAGAATAATAGAGGTAGTGGAAGAGACCAAAGGGTTCATAGAGGAGGCTATCAAGGTAGAGGCAATGAGTAAAGGTCACAAGGAGAGAACAAGATGACAGAGCATAATACTAAAAGAACTCCAAGAGGGGGCTTTAACAGAGGCAAGGGAAATCAAGGAGGTTCCAGTAGAGGGAGAGGACGTAGAAGTAACTCATAATTTTCAAGTATGAAGTGTTACAATTGTGGTCAACTTGGCCACCTAGCATATAGATTTCCTGACAAGCCTAATGCATCAAACAGTGATAAAATAGTAGCTTAGGCTCATGAGGATGCTTCAAGTGTCAAAGCACCTAAGATTGACCATCTAGATTCAGAGATGGGTGACAAATTAATGTTTAGAAGGGAATTGATAAGGCAACCAAGTAAAGATGAGCCTAAGCACATGAGAGCTTTGTTTAGGATAAGATGCAAGATCCTTGGAAAAGTTTGTAAGGTAATAGTGGACTCTGGTTCCACTGATAATATCATCTTAGAGGAAGTAGTGAACAAACTCAAGTTGACCAAAGTACCCCATGTGAATCTGTATAAGGTGACATGGCTCAACAAAGGTCAAAGTATACTGGTGAATGAGAAAACATGGGTGTAATTCTCCATAACAGGGTATAAGGATAAACTCTTGTGTGACATCCTACCAATGGATGCTTTCCATTTTCTGTTAGGAAGGCCTTGGCAATTTGACAATGGGGAAGTATATGATGAAAAGGAGAATTCTATAACCTTCAAGAAATGAGGAAAAACTTTCAAGATTCAGTCTTTGCTAGAAGATGAAGAGCCACGGTCCAAGACTCCTAATGTTATGTTTTTTAGTGGAAAGGAGTTTATGAGGGATCTCAAGGATGATGAGAGGGAAGGGTATGCTATTGTGATCAAACCTAAGGAGGAAGAAAAACCAGTCAAGGAGCCATTGCCATCACAGATACATACATTGCTTGACGAATACAAAGACATAGTGAGTGATCGAACTCCTGCTACCTTACCTCCTAGAAGGGTAGTAAGTCATCAGATAGACTTTATCCCTAGTGTATCTTTTCCTAACAAGGCAGCATACAAGTTAACCCCTAATTAGAATTTGGAAGTGGCAAGGAAAGTGCAAGAAATATTGGATCAAGGCTTGATCAAGAAGAGCATAAGCCCATGTGCAATCCCGGTTGTGTTGGCATCCAAGAAGGGAGGAAAATGGAGACTTTGCAAAGATTAAAGAGCTATAAATAGAATCAAAATTAGGTATAGGTTAGGATTGAGGATCTCATGGATTACCTTGGGGGGGCAATGTACTTTACCAAGTTGGATTTAAAGAGTGGTTATCACCAAATCAGGGTGAAAGAAGGGGATGAACGGAAAGCGGAATTCAAGACCATAGATGGGTTATATGAATGGCCTGTAATGTCATTTGGTCTCTCAAATGCTCCAAGCACATTCATGAGGTTCATGAATGAAGTGCTCAAGGACTGCACAGGGAAGTTTGTAGTTGTATATCTAGATGATATATTGATATTTAGTAAGACAAAGGAGGAGCATATCATGCATGTAGAAGTAGTGTTGTAGAGATTACATGAAGAGAAATTGGCTATCAACCTTGAAAAGTGTGAGTTCTTCAAGAAATAAATATTCTATTTGGGATTTTTAGTGTCCAAGGGGTCTTTGAAGATTGACCAAGAGAAATTTGCAGCTATCCTCAACTGGCCACCACCTACCAAAACAACTGAGGTAAGAATTTTCCATGTTTGATCCCAGTTTTATAGAAATTTTATCTGAAACTTTAGTGGTATTTGTGCTCCTTTATTAGATACTATCAAAGGTGGGGTCAAAAATAAGTTTAGATGGACCTTAGAAGAAAAGAAAGCTTTTGAGTTGTTGAAAAAGAAAGTAGCCACTCAACCCATCCTACAATTGCCAAGCTTTGAGAAATTTTTTTACCATTGAGTATGATGCTAGTGGAATAGTAGTAGGGGGTGTATTGAGTCAAGAGGGTAGGCCAATTGCCTTCTTTAGTGAGAAATTGAATGAGGCTAATAAGAAATAGTCTTCAAGTATGACTTAGAACTATATGCTTTAGTTTAGTCCCTTAGAAAATGGAGGCATTACTTGTTCCCCAAAGAATTTGTGGTGTTCACTGACAACCAAGCCCTTAGTTACATTAATACTCAGGAAAAACTAAGCAATAAGCATTTGAAATGGATGAAGTATTTACAAGAATTTACCTTTACAATAAAGCACAATAAAGGGCAGCTCAACAAGGTTGCAAATGCACTAAGTAGGAGGTTGCTGACAGTCCAAGAAGTTCAATTGAATAGTATTGGTATTGATAGTTTCAGAGATCTCTACAAGGTAGATGAGGACTTTGGGGAAGCATACAAGGTGTGTGTTGAATTTTACAACCATTTCCATAGCAAGTTCTTAGAGTTTACTTTGTACAATGGATTGTTATTTAGGGATAATCAGTTATGTGTGCCAAGAGGCTCTATGAGAATGTGCAAAGGTTCTACCATTGGCCAAAATTGGTAGAAGATGTTACCAAGTATGTGGAGCAGTGTGTTGTATGCATGAAAGCCAAAGGAGGAATCAGTAATGCAAGCTTTTATCAGCCTTTAACAGTCCCTAACCAGCCATGGGAGTGTGTGAGCATGGACATCATAATAGGTCTACCCAAAACCAAGCAAGGATATGATAGCATTTATGTATAGGTTGATAGATTTAGAAAGATGGGTCATTTCATATCCTGTAAGACTACTAATGATGTTAGCCACATAGCCTATTTGTTCTTTGAGGAGGTTGTGAGGATCCATGGTCTTCCCATCAGCATAGTATCAGATAGGGATGTGAAATTTATGAGCCATTTTTGGAGGACATTGTGGACTATATTGGGTACAAATCTTTCTTTTAGTTCAGTTTATCACCCTCAGACTAATGGCCAAACTGAGGTGGTCAATAGAGTGTTGGGTAGCCTATTGAGGTGCCTAACTAAGGAGTATGGTCAGACTTGGGATGTGGTCATTCCCCAAGCAAAATACACTTACAATGACAGTAAGAACATAATGACAGGGAGAAGCCCATTTGAGATTGTTTATGAAATGCACCCAAGGGGTGTGTGTGAGCTTAGGGATCTTGGAGGCATGGAGTATAGGAGTGGGAATGTTGAGGACTTCACCCACACTATGAAGGAGATACAGGATCAAGTCAAGAAAACAATCCAAGAGAGTCAACACAAGGTGAAGGCCAAAGTTGATGAAAAGAGGAAAGACATTCAGTTTGAGGTATGTGACTATGTGATGGTTCATTTCAAAAAATCTTGGTTACAGAAGGGTGTCCCTAAAAAATTACAGATGAAGTGGGTGGGACCTTGAAAAATCCTAGCCAAATATGGGGCTAATGCCTATAAGATAGACTTACCATCATATTTGAGCATATATCTGGTGTTCAATGTACAAGACTTAATCCAGTTCAGAGGGAAGATAGATGAGATCAGTCAAAGTAGTCAAGGAATCGATGGTGATGTTGGAGCTACTATATTACCTCCAAAACCACAGTTGGTAGCTGACAATGTTCTAGATTCTAGGGTTAAGAAGAGTACAAGGCACATGTTCTACATGGAACACTTGATTCAGTGGAAGGATAGACCAGAATCAGAGGCCTCATGGATTGCAGAGGCAGACTTCAAGAAGGTGGGCATTTCAGAGGATATATTGTCCACGAAAGTGACATAACTTTCCCTTGTGGGGGAGTATGGTGCAGGAGCACCTAGGTAGGGCTACTGGAAGACCTAGGGTTCCTAAGTGTTTTTTTGGCTTGTAGTGGTTCTAGAAAAACCACTAGTGCAATAAGGGGACTAAACAAGTCCTAGTGTGAAGTGTGTGAGTTTAGGAGGCCTTAATAGGTTCTTAGTGACCTTATTTAGTAGGATGGTCCACATTAGGTCAATTAGGGTGTTTTATAAATTTTGATGTAAAAATGATGAAGCAAGGGACTTGAGGTCCTATTTTATGTGATAACACCTTATATAGGCATTCAGGCAAGATTTGTGGGCTTTTGACCAAGTTTGGATAGCATATCCAAAAAGATGTAAAATTTGTCAATGTTGTCATTGACAACATTTGTTGCAAAGTTGCAACTTCGAGTAATTGGTTAGATAACTCTCTGAAACTGATACTTTTGTGTCTTGGTAATCTACTTAAGGCTATCCTCAACCTTTGTGAAGGGTTGGATTCATTGTGTCAGCAAGTGTACGAACTGTATAATTCAAGAACAATTGCAGTTTGTGTATTTTCTGAGCATTTCGTAATGAGATGGATTGAATCATCTACTGTAGCTTTTGTTTATGTTAGTGTAGCATGTTTTAGGATTCTGTGTGGAGGTAGATTTCTATTTTGCATAGATTTAGATATTTTTGTAAATTATTTTAGTTTCTGTCTAGTCCCTAGCCTGAATCAGGCATCTTATCCAAATGGGGTCATAAGTCCACTTCCCAACATGGAACATGCATGGGCCCTTGGGATTTGGAAGGTGACTCAATTTACATTCTTTACAGTAAAGGAGGGGCCCTGGAAATCATGGGAGCAATTTATAAGGTGATGCCCTAAGCAAGCCAAATATGCATGGCTAGGGGTCACAAGTAGTTGCAAAGCAAGTTTGAAGGATTGAAGGCATTCATTGATTCAATCAGTGGTTGTGGGGAGATAGTAGGGTGTATAAAGGAGCCCCAACTAAGAGGAAAAGTTTGGGTAAGCTGATTTGATGGGAAAGAAAACCATTTCTAGGTGCAGACAATATAATTGTTTACAAACCCTAATTTTTAGGCTTAATTATAGGAAGTACTATACGGACACTTATGGAATCCAAGACCTAGGAAATCCTTAGGTTATTGATAAAGGGTATCTATATATATTTCTATTTTTATGACTTATTAATAAGTTTTACAAGTTATTTGAGTTTTCCCTCAAAATAGGCCTAATTGCTTGTAGCCCTATTTTTGGTCAATTTCGCTTAGTTCTTAGAACTCGGTAAAGGTTCCTTGGCCAAATGAGTTTGTGGACATTATATTTGATCCAATCAATAGTCTTATGGACCATATCTCCATAGAGAATCTTTCTTGATCAATTGAAGATCAAAGTGTTGTGATTGAGTAAGAAGAGCATTATGACTAATGATGTGTAGTTTCATTTCTTTGTTGGTGTACCCAAACTGAATCAGAGTAGGGTCTTGTGGAAAGGATCCTTGAAGGTTAGGGTTAGTAAAGAACCCTAATTGGGCTAGAAAAGAGGCTCATTGAATCCTAGTGGAGATTAGGGCTGAAGAGCAAGGTTTGGGACCACATCAACTATGAAGAAGAGAATACTACAATGCATATTTTATTGGCTAGATAATAGAGGCACAAAGAAAATAAAGAGGGACAAATAAGAGATTTTCTCTTTTGTTGAACACACTCTAGATGCTAAGAACCAAAAAAATTGTTCATTAATCAAATAAATTCAATATTCATCACATGAAACATTAAGCAAGTAATGGACTGAAAAAGAAACACATAAACACCAAGATTTTATACATGGAAAATCCAAGTTGGGAAAAATCATGGTGACAACTTTCTCACAAAGATAATTCACTGATATATATCATTTGATTACAATGATAGTAGGAGCTCACTTCTCAATAAAGGATCAATGCCTATATTGATGACATTATTTTTTCATTAGTATGCAAAGAACACTTTCGGTAAACATACATCGAAAGACAGACCAAAGAAAAAATTGAAAATCAGATGTAAGAGATCACCGAAAAGGGCTAATTACAAAGGAAACCGATGATATAGTTTTGTGTATAAACCAAAAATGCAAAGTCAGAAGGATAAAGAGGAACCCAACGGAGGAACATGACATGCAGGATATAGTGGAGCCCTAGAGACATTCAACTGATTTTAGAGCATAACTGACTGATAGAAATTGAAAGTCAGTTACAACCCGCAAAAAGTGGACCTGACTTCCATGTCAGATAAAATAGTCTTATTCTATTTATAGAATCTTGATTTTTTTTTAAACCATTTCTTTAGGGACAAGAAGCATGAATGTAAGTGTTCAATCAGTCTAACTAATTTAAAACACATACACTAGGAGATCAAGGTAAAGTTGTAAACCTGTGATCTTAGAGTTAATATTGTTTTACATGAATCTTGATTAGGTCAATCTATCTTATAAATAGATAATGCAATAATTCATTATGCATGAGAGGAGAAATGATGTGAGAATAGAAAAGAGGATGAGTGAATCCTACGAGCCCATCTATGGATCAAACTGAAAGTTTCAAGAACCAGAACAACAAAAGGTGAATTTGGTTATCAAGAACCAAGAACAGAGGCTACCGAGCAATAGAGGTATTATTCAATAACATTAGGTGATATACTGGTTCATGTAAACTTAAATGGATCTGTTGTCAGTAATAGGAGATTTCATACACTAGGTCAAATTGTAATTTTCTATCGTTCTAACAAGTGAAGCAAAGTGTAAAAATCCTTTCAAGGAAGGTGGATTTAACAGTCCAACTATAAATCTCTTAACCGAGTGCACAGTCAACAATGTTGCAAAAGCTCTTAACAGAGTAGACTTTAACAGGTCTCCACAGATACTCTTAACAGGGTAGATCATCAGAAGTGATCAAATTGTAAGCCTTAACCAGCCCATTCCAATATGCAAATAGTGAAGAATTTGTGGGTGCCATCCCCACCCCAATTTTTACTTTCTAACATGAGTTTCCTGTGATATCATATCTTGTGTTATGTGTCATTACTTTCATGAATGTTTCTATGAATGTTCACATGTATGATTAAGTTTATGAATTGATATGTCTTACATCAAGATATTATAGAACAAATGGTTTGATGAACAATTGATTACCTAAAGGATAAAGGTTAAAAGATACAAAAGTTTTAGAGGTACTGATTCACCCCTCCCCTCTCAATACACACTTCCCATTAATTCCAAAAATTGGTATTAGAGCTAAGTCTCTTATCTGGAAAGCTTAAATTCTTAAGAGAAAAGATCATACAATGGAGAAGTATAGACTTGAGAAAAGTATTGAGAATAAGAAGCTGGAAATTCAGATCTTCTATGCAGAGTATAAAGAAGCTAGAATCAATATGAGATAGTTGTTAGAAGAAAGAAATATTATGGAATCTCTTTGTGATGAAACAAATTACCATGAAGAAGAGCTACCAGATTTCTTTGAGTCTTCAGGATCAACTACAAGAAAAGCATCAGACACATCAGAAGAAAGCATCACAAGGCTAAATGAAATAAATCAACATCTAGCTGTACAAGTGAAATCTATGCAAATTGGTCAAGAGATATAGATGGTAAGAATGATTGATGTCATGAACAATGCTAGACAATCTGAACAAGAAAGAAAACTAGCTATTGATGATAGAAGAAAGATTGCAGAAAAACTACAAGAGAAAGAGTCTGAAATACAAAGACTTACAGAGCATCACCATGAGATTACAAATCAGATTATTCTTATGAGTCAAGAGGAAAATAGAATGAATGTTGAACTCATTGAAAGAATAGGAGCTATCGGTGAGGGAAGAAAATGAAAAATTTGAAACATGAAATAAGAATTCAGCAGCAGCATAATGAAATTATCAAGAAAGTTGAAGAAAGCAATAAAAGAATGGATGATTTTCTTGAAGGACAATAAAGAGTCAACAACAACATTGGTCTAGGATTTACCGAGAATGGAGAATCACCCAATCAAGATGATCCAAAGAATGTCTGCAAATTCAAGACCGATAAAGCTAACATGCAATCACTATGGAAAGCAAGGCCACACATCAAATGTATGCAGGAGAAAAATGAAAGGTATTCCTAAATCTACATCTTCATTCATGGGATTTTGTTATAAATGTAGCAAGAAAGGACATAAAGCATATGAATGTAAGTCTTAGATGAAACAACCAAAGAAGGAAACCTACATGGAAGAATATTGTCCTACTTGCAAAATGAATGGGCACACAACTCTTGAATGGTGGAAGAAGAAAAAGCAATCATGAAAGCCTAAAGGTCAAGAAACTTCCTATCAACCAAAAAGAGTCGGTAACCAGTATGTATGGGATTACAACACATGGAAAAATTGCACAACATGTGGAAGATTTGGTCACATTGCTGAAAACTATATGAGACAGTGGACAAGAAAGTCTAGAGGCTCGACTAACCCCGGAATGACATGCTTACACTGTCATAAAGTTGGTCATCTCAAGAAGGACTGCAGAGACTGAATGACAGAGACAAGCACATATCCCAATGGAAATACCATTGAAGACATCCAAAGAATGAGAGACAAAATGTGGAGAAAAACTTCAAACAATGATGAAGTTGGACTGAGCAATGCAAATGGTGACACCCCATCCAATGGATGGTGACATCACCATCCCAACCTAAGCAGAACAAGTAAGTATGGAACTGCATTACTCTAGTATTAATTTACATCAGTTCCATAATATATTTATGAAATGCTAAATTAGCATAAGTAAAGATGCATCATGATGTTACTTGTTCAAATCAGTGATAAATATTCTATCAGGTAATACATACTGAAATAAATCAGTATGTGCTTAAAGCTTAAATTGCCTACACATACTGAGAATTGTTAGTTAACATGTAAAAGAAAATTTTCTAGTGTAAACTGAGACTCATCAGTAATCTAAGCAAGTTGAATAAGTTATTTTCGCAAAACACCAAAACCCATCGGTAAAAGCAAAAGGTTTGACGACTGCCCCAAAACATCATGTTGTCATCGAAAAGAGAATTTATTTTTCAAACCAATCAACTTTGTCTTCACACACCGAGGAGTGGTTGAGCATTAATGACACACTTTTAGGGAAAACATCTATAAAAGGGAAACATAAGGGTTTCATTGTTCACCATGACCAGAGAAAAGTGACAAGAGCATAATTTGTGCAAACAATGATAGCATCAGAAAGTGACTTCAACTCAACCTAGAGCACTCCAAGCAGACCAGAGATCACTATAGGTGTAAATAGTAAGTTCTCACGATAACTGAGAACTATGTTTTATGCATTTTTCAGAAAGCCCTAAATTCTCTGAAATAATGGCCATGACCTCAAGAACCACCAAACTGAAGAACATCAAGAAGGATGCAGTTAAACTAATTAAGAATTTTGTATGTGAGGAACCACACTACAATATTTTCCCTGAGGTTGCATCACAACTTGAGATTATTGGAGCATTCTCGTGAATACTAGCTAGGGTTTTTCTCATCGAAGACGTGCACACATACATCCACATCAAGATTGCAAAAATTGGTGACTTAGAGGTAGAACAAGCTTATGAGAAGCTATGTAATGAGGATGGATCAATAAAATATGAACATAAACACATAGAGTGAAAGGACTCACTAATGCCCTATTGTTCCCAAAGGTATTCAAAACCGAATGGATTCGATTAGTACTAAGCCAAATGCACAGTCAAAAGCTATGGTTGGATGAGCCTAAGATGATAACTCGAGATGTTATTCATGTAGTCATCAATTACCCTATAACCAATAAGGTAAAGGCATTGAAACACCCACCCAAGGCTGAGATTGAAAAGAACAGAGGAGAAAAGTGTGATGGTAGAGGATTGAAGGTATCCACTATCACCGATATTGAATTGAAATTTGGAGCATGTGTTCTAGGTTATAAATTCTTCCAAGCTAGAAGGATGAACAACATAGAATCTAGTGTAGTAGATACAACATAGAAAATTGTAAAGAAGGGAACTCAGTTGGATCTGTCTGAAATTCTACTGAAACAGTTAGAAGAGAACATGAGAATAATTAGGAATGCAAAGACAAATACATATAAGTTTGGCTCACTTGTTATGTGCATTTTCTTTTACTTCCAAGAATAATTTTCATCTATAGGAGATGTAAAATGGGATACCACAAGACCAGTCACCATTCAAATTAGTGAACACATAACATCACTGGGAGACAACTTTGAAACAGTCATGGATGAATACTTTACTATATTCAAGGACCGAATGCAGAAGAGACTAAGGATCCCTGAGAAAATTATTGAGAAATTCAAAGATGAAATATGTTTCATGGTTGATACAGACTGCACATACATCAAGCCTATTGTACCAAGGAAAACATGGTTACAGCCATTAGATTATGAGGTTAATATTGATCAAGCATCTAATGCAATCGATGCATTGATAAATGAACCCTTAGACAAGAAACAACCAAAGTTCAAAAATTATGAAGAGGCCAAATGAAGAATCAAAACCAGACTGGTTGTAAATAAAATTGATAGGAAATAGGATAAAATGGTCAAGAATCTACAGAAAATACTGTCGGTAACAAAAGAAGAAACCAAACAGGATGAAGAAGCTAACAATGAGGAAGAAACTGAAGGCCAGTCACCCATCAGTGAAGCTACAGAAAAGAATGACTCTGAGGCCACAGAGTTGGATTCACCACCTTTTCCACTGGCTAAGAAGCCAAGAACCATAACTGCTTCAAGAAAAACAAGCCAAACAACTAAGGACTCAAGTCCTTCACCCTTGAAGAAAGGACAAGTAAGAACATACAAGAGGAAATCGATCACACAAAAAGAGGGCCAACAAAGAGAAGGAAGCTCATCATAACCAGAGAAGATATTAAGGACACCGAACAAGATGAAGGTGTACAAGCAGAAAAGATTAAGGTTCGAGAAGGCATTTATGAGGTCTGAAAATCTATTGCAAATTTAGGCTCTATCACAGATTATAAAATCAGAAGATGGTTAAAACTGGATCGAGAAGATCAAAATGAAGTTGAAGATGTCATCATTGAAAAGATGTACAAATTTAAGTACATACGAATTCAATTCAAAGGTAATAATATACCAAAGGAACTCTTGGATAGATTATATGCTAGATGGAAATTTGCATTAAATAATGAGAAGGAGATAAGGGAACAAGTACTTTTTCTCTTATGCCTCCTAAACCCAAGAGGGAAGAAATTGATGAGATGATGGAGAACCATAAAAATGAGTTCTCACTCAAGTTGAGAGCCTACACATTTCTTGAAGGGAGGCTTATAGAGCTTGAAAAATAAACTCACAAAAAATGGAGTAAAATACTCAATAGACCTATTGAGGAAGCTAGCCCCAAAAAATACCTACAATATAAAGATGATAATCATGCAACTCAAGAACAAATAATAATCAAAGATGTAGAAGATGACATATCAGTTGACTTAGATAAAGAAGAAAAAGACACAACCGGCAACAAGAATATGGATGTTGTAGATGAGACATGACCAAACACCACTATGGACAACATTATGGACAACACAGTCATTGACATAACAGATGATCCAGTGGAAGAAATACAAAAGGATGAAGATGTCATTGTTATCAAAGACAAGACCGATGAACATGACACAACATTGGACACTTCACAGGTGAACATACTAGGCAACATGCCAATATTGATGCAAGCCATGAATATACTTCAAGAAAAAGACAAATCACATAAAAAAGAGTCAAACATTCCCAAGGATGTAGGGGATGAAGGAAAGAAAGACAACACTGATGATCAGAAGGACATCGGAGACACTCAAACTGTAACCGACACTGACAAGGTTACAAAAGAAGAATCAAAGAAAATAGATGGAGACACAACCAAGAAGGATGCACTGAAAAAGGTAGATGAAGTACATAAGGACACTAATGAAGGAGATAAACCAAAAGATGGCACTCCTGAGGAAACCAAAAAGGTTGCTACTGACAATGAGAAGGTTGATATGGAGACGTCCACTCAAAACTGACAAGCTGACACTGAAGCATAGAAAAAAAAAGATGCAACACCCCAAGTCACTTCATCTAGAAGAATAGACAAAGCCGAGAGATTGGATATGGTTCTGGACTCAAGTGAAACAAAAAATAAGAAGAATAAATCCAAAAAGAGTAAGTTGGAAGTCACTTTAGATGAAATCATTGAGATACCCAAATGTGACCCAACTACACTTGACTATGAAGCACTGAAAGAATATGATGAAATATGCCAGAGGAAGGCATTACAGGAGAAGCTTAGGAAGCAGAATCGAGACTCCATGGTACTAGAAATAACTAGGGACATCTTGCACTAGATTGTACCCGATGTTGATGTTGATCAGAATAAACCGATACTTGATAAACTAGTCACTCTCACAGAAGCAATTACAATGCAAAACATTGATGCAGAGAAGGGAATTGAGGAGAGAGTAGAGCAAAAGTACCAGTACAAACTTGTTGAAAAGATCAGCCAAGAAGTGGCAGTAAACAAGGTAAAGCTTTCAGAATTCATAAGTGAATTAGATCCTATAATGCTGAAGCTATTTCCTTTATTCAACAACTAAGCACACTGGATAAATTCACTAAGGAGCATAGTGATAACATAGCAAAGTTTGATTCTTATCTAGCTAATAGTGCACAAAGCTTAACCACCAGAGACAATGCAATTAAGTTGCATTATGAGAAGATTATTGAAATAAAAAGGTTAAGGAAAGAACTCTAGGAAGCAGAAACAAAATTCAGGGAAGAGGTCACTGAGATCTAGGTTAAACTTCTACCAAATCTCACACTGCTTCGAAAGCATATCAGTTTAGCAAGATAATTGATAGCCACCCCCGATATGTTTGTAGCAGACAACATCTACGATATGCATTCAAAGATCACACTCAAGCACATGGTTCTAGAGAACCTAAAGGACCAATGAGAGAAGATGATGGAAGATATGAAGTCTTCACACTCTCACATTTTTTATAAGCTATACATCTTTGCCCTTAATATCGATATAGGGGGAAAATAATTGATATGTATTATACAGAGGGAAGATAATGATATGTACAGATGGAAAATAATGATATGTATAGATAGAGAAGCTATACAGTACTACAATAGATATGGAAGCTATATAGTACTACAAAAACTAACACAAAAAAGAAAATAATGATATACCAGCATATACATAGGGGGAGTCATGAAATGACTAAGGATTATATATGTTGTACATACTTAACATTTTGTTAGTATTTTGCACATATTATTTTTTGATACTAATGTTAAAGGGGAGATTGATGACATTATTTTGTCATTAGTATGCAAAGAACACTTTTAGTGAACATACACTGAAAGACAAGCCAAAGAGAAAAACAAAAATCAGATATAAGAGATCACCGAAAAGGGCTAAGTACAAAGGAAACCGACGAAATAGTTTTGTGTAAACTGGAAATGCAAATTCAGAAGGATAAAGAGGAACCTGACAGAGGAACCTGATGTGGAGGATATAGTGCAACCTGAGAGATAGTCAATTGATTTTAGATCATAATCGACTGACAGAAACCAAAAGTCAGCTACAACCCACAAAAAGTGGATCTGATTTCCACATCACATAAAATAGTCTTATTCTATTTATAGAATCTTGATTTTATTTTTTTAAACCATTTCTTTAGGGACAAGAAACATGAATGTAAGTGTTTCAATCAGTCTAACTGATTTAAAACACATAGACTAGGAGATCAAGGTAAAGTTGTAAACCTGTGATCTTAGAGTTAATATTGTTTTACATGAAAATTGATTAGGTCAATCTATCTTATAAATAGATGATGCAATAATTCATTATGTATGAGAGGAGAAATGATGTGAGAATAGAAAATAGGATGAATGAAGCATATGAGCACATTTATGGATCAGACTAAAAGTTTCAAGAAACAAAACAACAAAAGGTGAATTTGGTTATCAAGAACCAAGAACAGAGGCTACCGAGCAATAGAGGTATTATTCAATCACATTAGGTGATATATTTTTATTCATGTAAACTTAAATGGATCTGTAATCAACAATAGGAGATTTCATACACTAGGTCAAATTGTAATTTTCTATCATTCTAACAAGTGAAGAAAAGGGTAAAAATCCTTTCAAGGAAGGTGGATTTAACAGTCCAACTATATCTTAACCTAGTGCACACTCAATAGTGTTGCAAAAGATATTAACAGAGTAGACTTTAACAGGTTTCCATAGATACTCTTAACAGGGTAGATCATTAGAAGTGATCAAATTGTAATGCTTAAGCGACCCCTTCCAATCTGCAGATAGTGAATATTTGTGGGTGCCATCCCCACCATAGTTTTTACTTCCTAACAGAAGTTTTCTATGATATCATATCTTGTGTTACGTGTCAATTAATTTCATGAATGTTTCTATGAATGTTCACATGTATGATTAAGTTTATGAATTGATATATCTTACATCAAGATAGTATAGAACATATGGTTGGATAAACAATTGATTACCTAAAGGGTAAAGGTTAAAATATACAAGAGTTTTAGAGTTACTAATTCACCCCTCCCCTCCCAGTACACACTTCCCATTAATTCCAACATATACAACATCAAAATAGATGGTATCTCACTTCTCTAAACTTGCATAAAGAGACTCACTGCCAAAGTAGCAAGATACAAAGTGAAATTGTCCACCTAAGACCCATAGTCCAGGGTACATTGAACTATCCACAACAGATAAAAAGGTTCTCCTAAGAATATAGTTTATTTGTACAATAATGTCACATTATTTCTGCCTTTGCTTCTCTGATATATGCGCTTCCAAAAGCCTTCTTGTAAATATTCACTTACTTACATTCATTACTACATACATACATTTTTCCAAGGCGTGAACTATGCTTATATACAAGATAGGTCAACAAGTTCGGCCATGTCAAAAGGGATATTACAATTTAAGATACAAGTTGGCCAAGAAAAAAGAAAAAATAAAATAATGTCCTAAGAAAAAAGTATCCAGACCAAAACATAGAATAGACCCAACCAAATAAGAGATAAACATTAAATGCATAGGTCACATATAGTTCATGAACCCACTTAGATAAGAGATAATCATTAAATGTATAACCCAGACCTAAATCAAGAAGCATGATCCAATCTAGGAGAGAGAGGGACTACAAATACACTACACCTAGCCCGATGGTAGATCCACAATTACTGAAACAAATTTTTCAATTCAAATGTATAGAGATACAATAGCCAATGAACTGATACCTAATTACCAAATTATATCCATACCTCCACATGAAATGGTGAGACCAATACCCCACAATGGGAACACTTACCAATAAACCACATTAGAAGCCATCATTACACAATTTTGGACTAGAGCAACAACTAAACAAAACTATAACACTTCCAGTAATACTATTTTTGGATGATCAAAAGTTGTTTTTGGATCACTAAGAAACACCACAAACAAGGCCAAGACTTGAATACAATATAAAATATATCATCATACCACCAACCATATTTTCCAAAGCAGAATCCTTTGAGAAAGCACAAATAAATCACTATCAACAACAACTGTGAAAATGGTATTTGTAACTATGAATCACAACTATAGAAACAAAAACATCTGGACCACACAGAATTTCATATATAAGAGTGAAACATTGATGCATTGATAAACATCATCTTCACATGATCATAGAATACATATGTCTATATTCTACTATTTTGAATTCATACTTATCTTCCTCTACACTAAAGTACTATTAAATACCTCTTTTTGAGGAACATAGATATACAAGAACCTGTCTACAAAAAACCTTCAAACAAAAATACATCCAATACCTCTGGTCCATAATTTTTGACATCAATGACGATAAGACAAATAAATATATTTTTGCAACAATCTTCCCCTTTGTCATTGATGACAAACGACCACCAAAATATCTTGTTTACTATCAAATCCCCCTAACTGTAATAACCAAGACACGATTAACCAAAAAAATCCGTATGAATATTTTCTTATCTTTCTCCCCATTTTCCATCAAGGACAAAAGGAAAAAAAAAAAAACTTCAAAACTTATATCATCACTTTTCTCGGAAAAAAAATACTAAAAGCATATAATTGAGAAATTAAATATTTTTAGGCTAGATTTGTTTGAACCTTTTCTTTAATCTTTCCACATTGATCTTCCAATCATCCATAGCAGAAAATAATAGCCTATTATGACATTCAATATCAATCAGCTTGTTCACAGTATCATCAAAAGATGTTAAATTTCCTATACCTCTTTCAAAACATCTGGCACTCTCATGTATCTTGATCAGAAATCAAGTTTTGTTTATACCACTTATCTTAAATTGTAAAAATTCTTAATATATTCATCTCTCTTTGTCTTTGTTGTATCTGGAATCCAAGTTGTAGCTCATTTATTTTGTGACTTTCTTTTTGGGTATCATCTCTTAAGATATTATATTTTGTCCTAGTATCGATTAACTAAGACTCAATGGAGTCAATTTTTGTTTTGAAGCTTTTTGTGGCCTTCATCCAATCCACACTAAAATTGTACAAAGCATATAAAGGTTTGATATCTTTTAAACTACTCCATTTCCTATATTAACTCTAGCTGACTCTTTCTACACTTTCCAATAAATTTATCAACCAAATGTTCCTCTAAAACTTTATCCTCTCCAGTGCTAGAAACATCTACAACCATGTTTTCTCTCACTACCTCAATAAGTTCCTTCAGACACAAATCAGAAAGATCATTTAACACTATTTTATTTGGTTTTGTATATTTTTCCAACCCTTCTACAATAATATCTTGATCATCAAGAGAAAGATTAACAAACATATCTCCAACACTCTTCAATCCTTTGGATTAACTTAACATAGAAAGGACATTTTCAATTGATAAATTATTATTATTTTCAATGAAACCAGAGAAGCAGTATGCTCCTCACCAACAACACTCTTTATATTAGCACTTCTAATTCCCTTAATTTTATCAATATAGTTATGTTCTTATTCTTCACTATCATTAAAAATAGTTATCGGAGTGGAGGAGCACTCCAGACACATTCTTCTTACTTTCTTCTCTGGTATACCTAAGGATGAAGCCTCTGTTAACTTTCTTGTGAGATTTTACCCTTACCTTTTCCTTTATAGACAACAATAGATTGTTTTTCCACAACATCAACCTTAGAAACATCAGTATCCATTGGAGATTTTATTAGTCTTTCAACGATGCCCATGTAATCATCCTTAATAACTTCATAAAACAACTTATCTGCCTAAACAATAGTAGATACTACCACTTCTACGTAGAAGAAATCATCATCAACATAGAAAAACATCATTTTTATACCAGTCAATAACCTTGGGAGGAATCTAGTTCCTCAAACACAAACTGCCCTTCAATTCCTCAAAAAATATTCTACAACTAGCAATACAATTACCCAGATTATCTAGATACATCTTAATTTGAAATTCAACAAACATATCATTTCTCCAATTAACATTTTGGAGCATCAACATAGCATTCAAAAGGTAGAAAATGAGACAGATAATCAAGGAAACATACTAGAATGGATAATTCTCATCCTTTGTTAGCCTGAGGTTATCAAACAATTGTCTCCTTAATGTCTCACAAAGATCATAATCAACATTCTCTTTAAGCATTCATTAAGCTACATGAACTCTGGTAGTCGCACATGAACCTTCTCTATTCTTGAAATAGATTTTGTATTATATTTTTATTGTAGCATATATGACCCCCAAATCTATAATAGTGTCAATTCTCAGGGCCCTACCATCAGATGCAACACTAGTCAATTTATTTACCTCTACATTAGTAACAAATTTTAACATCGTCACATCACGAGTAGCGCAAAGTCTTGTGACAACTCTCAAGGCATATTTTGTAATTTTATAAGGCTTATCTAACTAGATATATTCTCCATGCATTATACTCAATCTAATTTACACAACATACTCATCTTCAATCATCAGAAAGTTACTCCATGCATCCAAACCCTTGTGACCTAACCCAACATAAATAGATTTAAATTACAAACCCTCAACTAAATGATCTTCTTTGAATTTCCTTATTTTTCCATGATCATATTCTTCCAAATTAACATAAATATCTCCATGATGCCACGCAGAATATAAACACATGTTAACAATTATTTCCATGATACGGTGATCTAATATTAATGCTGAGTCTGTGTGAGTTAGATTGAGCCTGGATACGATGGGACTCTTGGTATGATAGGATATGAATGACACATCCCATGGGAATATTATAAATGATTCCATCCTTTATATCCAACCTAATGTGCTTAGATCTTATGCAAAATGGAAGTCAATTTAGTGTTGTACCCATCATGTGACTCATGTGGATTACTACATGATGAATTTATGCCTCGCAATTACAGAATGTATCTTCTACCAAAGATAACAGAGGTTCCATGTCCTATTAGGATCGATGACTCTTTTCTCATTTCAGTTTTCATTTTTCATTCCGTTGTGATACACAGAACAATTTAGAAGGTCATTGGTGAGCATGTGCTATCACCGAGATCAAGGCGAGTCCTTTACCTTCACAGATGATTTCAATTCTACTATCCAACTTAATGGACTTATTGCAATCATTCGATCTTCTGGTGTTAATAGCTAATAAGGTGATTCGGCCTCAATACATCAAGGGTAATAAATTAACAGTGGATATCCAAAAATATGATTTATGGGTGGGATGTCCATTTGTTCAAGGTTGATTTCCTTGCCAAACTCTACTAGCTAAACATGAACATATGATCATGTAGGAAAGTATTAACATGGCACTAGAAAAACATAGTTTTCAGATTGTCAAATCAGCTTTGCAAGTTGTGGCAAGAACTTTGGAGGCAAAGCGTGAGGGAAATATCTATCGAACTGTTAATGTCATCTTAGAATTATTGGTTAGTCCAAACATTTGACCGCATTAGAGTATCTAGATGAAGACTTCTGCAAATAGAGTATTACTGCCTTCTCTCTTTTCGATGGTTCCAGAATTGAATCTGCCAACATCAGGCAACAATTAACCAAGTGCAAGGAATGATTTACAATCTGGTTTGGTTATGCAGAATCTAGAGTCATTGAAGATTGACAATGATGGTTGGGTCACAGATGTTCACATTGATCGTCTAGTTGGGTGGTAAAATCCATGGGGAGTTGTGCATCGACAAATAGATACCCATCATGGCGAATCACAGGATATGGAGGAATGAAGCTATGGATGTCAAATTTTTTTAAATTTTGTTTACTTTTGGGTATGCTATTGGGCACACAGCTTATTGCAATGTCATTTTGGGAACTTGGTAATTGTCTATTGTCTGCTAAATATGAAAGTCCTTAGTTAATTGTCTGTGGGCCGACTGGTATTTACAAATGCCTTCATATGATGAATATTTATTAAATATGTATATACAAATTTAGATTCGATTTAGGAAAGTTTAATTTTTTTATAACATGTAATGGACAAGGATATCATGTTTTCTATTCTGGTTCTTTCCCGGTTGAGTCCTTGAACCAGTAATATATATA